>OMKZ01014044.1:3597-17733 GCA_900302535.1 Neoniphon sammara
TTTTAGAGGCAGTGTGGAGCTTTACTGAAGGACATTTGGTTTTTGGCTTTTGTCACAAACTGAATTATTGCTTCCCTTAAAAAAACAAAAAAACAAATAAAAAAATGTTTTGCTGGTTGTTTGAATTCCCTTTTAATATCTTTAAAAGCATTTTGCAAACTGTGTAATACATTCACGGTTTGCCATGTTTCATATTTTGATTGTTTACCCTTTAGGTCGGGGGTTCAGTTTAGAAAAGTCTCATCATATTTTCTACTTTTCTCATGCTTTTCTCATGTAAATGTGCACATTCTGATTCAATCTTGTGATAAAGTAAGGGAAGTGAGGGAGCAGTTGCATTTAATCCATTTTCTGTGAGCTGGAAAAAAAAATGTTTATATGAAAGTCATTTAGTCTCATACCCAGTGTTTAAAATCGTGTTTTTGTTAAAACAAATGAAAAAATCTGCCAGTGGGATGAGATAATCCCACTTGTTTCCAATGCAGTTTCCTATACAATATACATATGTTGAAACGAAGCAGAGTAAGGCAGATTAGCCCATTAGCATCAAGAAAATGACGAAATGACAAAAATGAAGAAAATGAAAAATTCTGGAAGCAAACTGATTAGCATTGGAAACAAGTGGGATTATCTCATCCCACTGGCAGATATTTTACCTTCTTTGAAGAAAAACAAGACTTTAACCCTGAATATGAGGCCAAATTACTTGTTATGAGGGAGATTTTCAGTGTTGCGTCAACCAAACCTGAAATAAAACCTTCGCCCTTGCTCCCATGTCTCCACTATCTCCGAGGTGCCCTTGAGCAAGGTGCTTAACCTTCAGTTTCTCCAATATAACAGCTCAGTAGACAGCAGCAGAGCACTGCAGTCATACCAGTCAGCCCCCAGGTGTGAATGTGTGTCACTTAATGAGTGAGAAGCAGGATGTCGCTGTGAAAAGAGTGTGTGCTTTCGGCAAATCTTCTCTGGGTAAATAGAGCTTGTAACGGCGCAGTCACGAGTACAGTCACAAGTACAGGTCATGCCTATTAGCAGGCAGAGTCACCAGGATGCCATCAGCTGTGCCTTACTACCACCACTACTATAATCCTGGGAGGTTACGTTTAATACTGGCGATCAGAAACATTTCCAAGCCTATGCAAATGCATTACTCTTGTCATGTGAAAGAATATCCACTGAACCATCCCAAAGTTCAAGAATCGTTGCTCTAATAAAATTGTCGTACAGCTTGCATAACGCTGTGTAGCATTGTGGATTAATGACCCCAATGCACTATAAAAAAAAATCTCCCTCTTAGCAGGTCATTTAGTCTCATATTCAGCCTTAAAATCTTGTTTTTCTTCAAACAAGGTGAAAAAACACCCAGTGGGATGAGAAAATCCCACTTTTTCTGGGAACAAGTGAAACGTGGAAACAAGGCAGAATAAGGCAGATCAGCCCACTAGGATAAAAAAGTGACACTTGATTCAGGGAAATACTGGAAACAAGTTGATTGGCATTGGAAACAAGTGGGATTATCTCATCACACCAGCATATTTTTTTCAGTTATTTTAAGAAAAACAAGATGTTAACACTTAATATGACTTTTAAAGATGGGGATTTTTTTGCAGTGTGAACCTGGAACAGTGACACAATACTACAGCAGAAGAGCCAGCTCAGTATTTTTCTTTTTTATTCTAAGTAGTCCCAGTTGCTAGAATTTTCTGGCTCAGGACCCCGCCACTTTTCGCAAGGTTGTGCTAACGGATGCTTTAACATTGCTTTAACGTTGCGCGCTGCCATGATTTACGGTGGTGGAATTCCCTTCCTCTGCAGATCTGCTCTTGCAGAGTAATTGGCCCATTTATCAGGAGCGGCAGCAGAAAACCAACGCTACAGAGTCACAGATGCATTAAGAATGAATCGCTTAGACCAGAGAAACGCACATATAGAAAGAAATACAGAGAGAGAGAGAGGAGAAGGGAGAGAGATGAATAGGTCACGTGTTTGAATATTTTTGAGCGGTTGCAGTATCAACATGAAACCGTAAGCTAATGTTTCCCTGCAAAGTCGCAGCCCTAAGCTGGCTTGGATGCATCTCCCTCTGTAGTTTGTGTGGTGTGTGTTCCTCGTGTCTCTCTCTACCGCAAAGAGTGTATTTTGTTAAGAGAGAGCTGTGACATTCTAACACATGGTGATCAGGAGAGAGAGGCTGCGCAGGCCTCGGTGTAATTTAGCTGGAATGCAGGAATGGAAGTGTGCAGAGCTTGTGCCTGCGTTCTCAATGGTCCGCCCTCTGATTCCCACTCTCTTTCTACTCCTCTCTCTCTCTCCCTCTTCCTCTCTCTCTCTCTCTCTGCCTTCCCAGAGAGTGGAGCGGACACAAACTGCTGACTGAACTGCAGGCAGACACCAGGGCAGAGTGCGGGGGAGTAAGCAGACAAGGTAAGTCAAGGCAGAGAAGAGTGGGCTGTGTGTGAGAGCATGCACCATAGCACACACACACACCCAGTATGAGAGTAGATACGTGCAAACAATCTGCCGCTTTTTCATAACATCACTGCATGCTATTGCTTCACATCTCGCACATTTTGAAAGCCTACTTTTTGTGACCGCGTTCTACTTGGAAAGCGCTGCAAAAATTGTGCAACGGCGAGAGAGAGAGAGAGAGAGAGAGAGAGAGAGAGAGAGAGATAGCTATCTATCTGAGCGCTCGCAAGTCTGAATCAATCGCTTCCACAAAGTTGTTGACAGCTGACACAGTTAGGGCCTGTGTCCATCTGAATGCATTATTTATCAGCGCCTGTTAGAATGTCACAGTTATCAGCATGTTGACACCACGCTGTGCAACATCTCAGTGACGGCATTTCGGGCAACTGTCGGATAGGACAGGAAGCACAAGAGGTTTTATGACGCAGATGAGCAGAGGAGCAGATTCGTGCGTTTGCGAACTGTGACATTTAAAAAAAAGAAGAATTCACATCTGTAAGTCATGCAAACTCGGACTGCTTAGTCTGTATTGGCGAACATGAAAAGCAAAGCTAAATGCAAAACAGGCAACAATGTCGTTTGTTTACTGTTCATCTGAAACCCCATTAATTGCCTCCAAGGTAGCAACCCATTCTTCCTGGAGTCCACACAGGCATGGGGAGTACAATACAATGCACGCCACCGTCCCCTCGCCCCCTCCCTCGCAAGATATGAAAATGTCAGTGTGGCATTTTTGCATGCTCCACTGACAATAAACAGGAAAAATTACTCTGTGGACACAGTAACAATGCCTAGAATGACTTAGGCTATCCTAAATGGCTAATAACCTCTTTTGTATTTTGCTCTTCTCCATATCATGCACAGGCAAGTACGCTTTATTTTGAAGTTTTTACAGAAACACAATGTCAATTTAGCAAATTTCTGGGATCTCAAATTTCTTTTAGATGCATCAGTGATCTAAAAAGCAGTTGTTTTCATATTGGTTTTCTGGATGTTTTAAGACAGTGCATGAAAGTTGACTTAGAGCATTCATCGCTGCCTTGCAGAGTATTTATGGAGCAGCACTTGATGAAGTGTCACTTGATGACTTCATATATATCAGAGTCTTTACTCTCTGGAGTCTAGCTTGCAGAAGAGTTGTTTTATGTTCATAAGTACTATGAGGTGTCCAACAGCAATAGGAGGAACATATGTGGAATGTGTTTTGGGAGCTTTTTTTCCCTTCATCCTTAGAGCCTTTTGTGCCTTTTAAAGGAATAAGCCGCAGTTTTCCAACAGCTTGTATATCAATTACTACAAAGTCATCTCTTCCTGTCACCTTTATACAAAGTAGGCTACTGTACCACGGTGTCTGATTATTTTCTGAAGGCCTACTTTTTCCGTAGACATCCCAGAAACCTTGAAGACTGACATCAATCCCTATCAATAGGCTGGTGATATGATGGCCTGTTTTGACGTCTCCCATGGGTGTTGAAACAATATTATGTCCTCGATACGAAACAAGCTAAATATTCCCTTTAGTTTCTGCTTGGAGTTGTCAACCATGCCCTTGTAGTTAGTCCCTGCCCTATTTTGATGAGGGACATAACTTAGATTTTGATGCATGAATCCCAAGAAATTTGCAAATTCAAATCTCACACATTGCAATCACATTCGATTTCAAACATGAAACACGCATAACACGGGAAAGCTCTGCACCTGACAGCAGGATATCAGAGGATAGTTGCCATATGGCCTCCACAGAGGGGAACCAGATTATTGTATTCTCACCCTGCACAAATATCAATACATTATAAGAAATAATCAATCCAAAAATTCCTCCAGCTGCATAACACCAGTTGGTCTAATCTCCTACAAGATCAAGAGTCCCTCAGAAGCACGGATACTGCTTCTGTTTCTGCAGATTGCATAACATAATAACTCTTTCTTCAGTATATCTCTTTGTTGAACGAAAGCTCTGCAACTAATCAATGCAGAAAACCATTTTCTGTGCAACTTCTGAACATGCACTGCAAAAAAAAAATCCATCTCGACAAGTCATTTAGTCTCATATTCAGTCTTAAATCTTGTTTTTCTTCAAACAAGGAAAAAAAAAATCTGCCAGTAGGATGAGATAATTTCACGTTTCCAATGCTGATCAACTCATTTTCTTGATACTAGTGGGCTGATCTGCCTTATTCTGCCTTGTTTCAACATATTTATTCTTGTTCCCAGAAAAAATCTTGAAACAAGTGAAACTACACTGGAAACAAGTGGGATTATGTCATCCCACTGGCCGATTTTTTCACTTCTTTTAACAAAAACAAGATTTTAACACTGAGTATGAGACTAAATGGCCTGCTAAGAGGGAGACTTTTTTCAGAGCAGTGTCATTAATCCACACTGCAACACAGTGTTACGCAAGCTGTATGACAATTTTATTAGAACAGCTATTCTTAAACTTTGGGATGGTTCAGTAGGTCTTCATTCACATGACATGCTGTGAAGGATATTTTTTGCAGTGTGCCATATACTTTCCTAAATCAAACCATGCTCAACTGATTTCTTATGGACTACTTGTTTTAAAATTCCCAAAAGTGTCTCCTTGTTTTAAAAATACCCAAATTCTCAAGCTTGTCAATTATCTTTCAATTCCTTTTGAAATTGAACCCGACAATGCTGCCTTAAAATCAATAATGATAATGTCAGGTATCGTTTTTCAATAGCTAAGCCGGTTCAAAGCAGATGCCACTATGACCCTATAAGGTGAAAGTCTCCTGAGTGTGAAAATGACCAGGATCCCTGAGCTGCTGTGAGTGTAAAATGTTGTTTATATTACACTGTTAATACCATGTACTCTGCTGCGTGTCCTGCTCATAAATCCTCTTCAGATTGTCATTTGGCTTGAACTGACACTGGTTCAAGGCCTTCTTGGCCCTGAAGACTTGTGTTAGGTCTATGAATGTGGGAAAAATGTGTTTTCATTCAAACCTGCATTTTAAAACAACCCTTTTCCCAACTCGGCCAAACTGACTTGGAATAATATACAGTACAAGTCTCTAAACTGCCATAAGTAGACAGCGCTCTTATAAATAGGTGGAAGAAATATGTCTCATGAAGCGGGTAATAACAGGTGTTCAGAGCGTAGCCAGGCTAAGAGATAAACGGACTACTCCCACAAGTGAAAACAGGCGTAAATAAAGAGCGAGACGTTGTGAGACATCCCTGCAAGAATCAACACCCTCTGCTGAGGAAAACCACAGGACTGTTAGCCGACTCTCTCAAACTGAGCCACCATAAGTCCTGTGCTTGTCAGATACACATTGCATGCAATCCCTTATCAAGTGCAAAGACATCACTGGTTCAGCAGCACATTCGGCCTTGATCATATTATCATCTTGGGGCTACACAACGCACATTTACAAGATTGAGAAAGTTTGCATGTATTAACGAGCAGCCGGACCCGCTCTTGTATTTTCAGGTCTGTCATGAACTCACAATGTAAATCCTGCATTTTAAAATATAGAGCAGGGGTAAATGTGATCTCCTGTGTCAACAAAGGCGGAGGTGGTCATGCAGGTTTTCAGTATGTGTGTCAAAAGCCAGGAAAGATTTTGCATTTTGTTTGAATCTCTTTTGAATGCGCTCGTAATTGATTGTACTGTCCCTACAACTAGTGCAAAAACAGGAAATATTATTATTTTCTATGAAAGCTACTACTCTAAACTGAGCTATGACGTTTTTGACACGGTACGGTGGGGAAATAACACAAGCGGCCAGTCAAAATGCAGGTCAATTTTAGTTGCGGCTGGTAAGTTTGTCTACCAACTAGGCGTGCGAATCTTTGGCTTCACAGCAATTTAATTCATGATTTACTAGTTGGTCATTCTTTCTTTCTTTTTTTGGCACTGTTAAATTGGATTTGAGTTTGTAAACAACTATTCGAGTCAAAGTCTTGATTCTGTACTTTTAGCCCAAATTGTATACACTTTAAAAAATCACATGCCATAAACTAAGACTATCCTTTCTCTTCAGAAATGTTAAAGAAAAAAAATCAGACAACAGATTTACTTAAACTGACAAACATTACTGACAAAAAAATCTGCAATACATATTTTGTTAGATCACGACATTTGATAAGAATCAGTTCAATTCAGAGCATTTCATATCGATTCGAGGGATTCATTCAATTTCTTTCTTTCAGCAGATTGATTGATGCACAAAAGAAATTTATCATTGACGCATCGATGTTGTGAATGAATTGTTACAGCCCAGCTACCAAGCATTTAGTCCAACATTAGATGTAATCAGCTGGTGAAAACAGAGAAACTCTAACTCGTGGGTGAAGAGTTAGCCTCCTGCTGCGTATTGAGGTTATAATTGCTGAAGCACATCAGGGCACAGGCTAATGACAGCAGAGCCTCCAGCAGCAGCTACTGGCCCCATGTCGCGCTTTTCCTTTGAGGGCTCTGCGTGGACAGGTGTGCCACCGTGGGCCATCAATATTCATGCCCCAGCACCTCGCTGAGATCAGTCTTAACCCCACACCGGCTCGTACCGCAGTGCATACGGACGAGTGGCGGGGGGGCGCAGGGGGAGGATTGATCAAGCACTGAGGAGGATGCTGTTTTGATGCTGTTTCAGAGCGCCCGCGGCTTTTTCCGTCCTATCAAAGAGGTTTATGGAGCAAAAACACGGTCACAGGATCCTTCTGAGGGCGGGAAACTAACTTTGCTTTGTCCACAGTGGCCGCAGTGGTATCTCGAATTTCACAAGCCCCTTTGACTATTTTATCAGGATTTTTTAGAATTATAATGGTTTTCTTGTGTGCCAATGTGGGTGATAGAGCAGCAGAAATAAAAATGCTTATCAAATTAAAAGATGCATCTTTTAATGGTGAGTCTAGGCGTATTCAAAAGTCAGTGACGGATAATTTGATGATAAACGATTAGTATTTCACAGGCTCCCTGCTCTATCTCAGATGGAAAAGTCCCTTACTTTTCCATGACTCTCCATGACTAAGATCCTGAATTTCCATGAATCGTCTATGAAACCACAGACCTCCCACATTAGCATTTTAATGTACTGTAGGATCTTCTATGAAACAGACATTTGCCTGTTATGTCAAATGTAAAATTCTCAGATTTTTCTATAACTAAAATGTTGAATTTCCATGACCTATGTAAACGCAATATAGAGTTTTTTTCCCACTTTGGCCAAAATTTTAAACACACTTCAGATTCAGAGGTCTAGTTTAAGTTTATTTTTCTGTTTTGTTCTGTGTGGGAAGAGAACATAATGTGAAAGCAATGGAAATAAATACTATGCTTGGTGAATAACTAGTTATTGGCCTTTAAAATTGAGGCTGAAAAAACTCCATGATATTCAATAAATTGTCCCAAGAATTTATTAAATTCCCTGACTTTCCATAAATGTCATGACCTATATGAACCCTGATTCACGTCACAGCTTGTCTACGGGCTCTGTGTAGACGCCAAAGATACTGATAAAAATCAACAAACATGTTTAACAATTACAGGCATGGACACACACACACACACACACACACACACATGCATGAACGCACACACACACAAGGCATTGCTGTGACAGTGTTTTCCATTTGCTGCCTGAGAGGTGAGCTCTCTTACCTTGCTTCAAAGACAAACTACATCAATTTATTGATTGATTGCACTTCACACTAAGCAGAGATTGATACCTTGCCTTTGTGTGACGCTGTAAACAACAACGTCTGTGACCTTCTGGCATTCAGAGAATCACTGAAAGTGGAGTATGTTGCAGGTAAAAGGTTGATTTATCTGACATCCTTTTCCCTGCAAAATATTAGTGCAGACTTCTTCCACTTTTAGATATTATAATATACTCAGTCAATTCATCAATCCTAGTTTCCATTCAGAAAATCACTACAGTCTGGGCAAAGCAACTTTTTTTGTGTGTGAAAACAATACTGTAACTTATCTGTCTATATATCTATTTTAAATATAGTGATGGACAAAGCCCTGCCCCCTCAGTCTTCCTTCCCACTTTCCCTACCTCCCCCTCACTGTCACGGGCTGCCTAGCAACTAACACCATAAATAATATGCCTGTGGTTTGTGTGTGTGTGTGTGTGTGTGTGTGTGTGTGTGTGCGTGAGTGTGTGTGTGTACATAGGCACGTGATAATAAACAGGCTATCTGTTACTAGCAGTCCTATTTGCATGGCTGTAATTTCGCAGTGCTTCTCTATGAATGGCATACTGTCTCTGGATTTGAATGTTTGGGAAGCTGACATGTATTTCTCTTCCACGCAGACTCACGAGACCTAACTGATTAGGCCCATGGCGAGCAATAACACAGCCAGCATCGCACAGGCCAGGAAACTGGTGGAACAGCTGAAGATGGAGGCCAACATTGACAGGATAAAAGTGAGCTCAATTGATGCAACATGGACATAGTCATGATAAATTAACTTAAAGGAGCATACCAGGTCTATTTTGACCTCTTATCAACAGCCGTGACCAGATCTGTTCGTCACAAACGCTTGAACCTTGTCCACTCAAATATCAAATCACATGCTTATTCCACTTTTTTCTAAATTGAATCTAATGGATTCCTGCTTCAACTGGCCCTTGGCAATTTTGCACAGTGCACCTTTAAATATGAATAAAAACAGGAGGATGCATTATCTGGCATCTAATTTCCAAAGTTATGATGTGTGCCTTTAATGTGTGTTTTTCTGCTGGCCATGGCAGTGGTAAATAACGTTTCATAAACTGAATTGAGCTGAATTAAGTTTGTCTATGTACATCTTGGTCTGCTGATACATTGTGTGTGTGTGTGTGTGTGTGTGTACTCACAGGTGTCAAAAGCAGCAGCAGACTTGATGTCGTACTGCGAAGCCCACGCCAAAGAGGACCCGCTGCTATCGCCGGTGCCAGCGTCGGAGAACCCGTTCAGGGAGAAGAAGTTCTTCTGTGCCATCCTGTAAAACGCTGCATGGCCCTTCAGCAGTCTGCTCATTGTGGGACTTGAACGTGGACGTTCAAAAATACATAGAAATCTTCTAGTACAAGAGGGCATGGCGATTACGGCCCCCTTTTCTCGAACGGCACCTAAAGAGTGCAATTTAAAAAACGCAGAGTTAACCTGTAACCATTTGAGGGGTTGTTGTGATTGCTTTTAGAGGGGTGTGCAGCATGTTGAAGGGATGTGTGCTTTTAGATGACACAAAAAGGGATTATGAGGAGTATGATGATAACCCAGAGACATGATGGACAACCAATAAACCAACCAAGTCTTCTGGTTGTGATGTGTACAAAAGAAAAAAAGACAAAAAAAGACAAAATGAAAATAAAAATATTTTGTGGTTCTTTTGGAACTTCCAAATGTTCTGTTAAATGGTTTGTTGGTGGGTTGAGCACTGTAGGACAACAAACAAAAACACGCCTACCACTAGACTCCACCTGATTATTGGAATGTTTTTTTTTAGTTGTTTATTTTATGTTCATTTCAACTTTACCTATTACTTAGATAGCTTTCTATAACTGTATGTGATTACTGAAACAGCTCTGTTAACTTTTTTTTACACCAACAGATTAGTGAAAGCTTTTTTAATGGGAAGTTTGAAACGTTTAACTCTGTGATTCTCTTTACAAATACCTTTCTGAAAATCAGTCTCTCTGTGTATCACCATCTATCTGGCAAATGTGACACAGTTTGTCTCCTTCAGATACAAACCCTCTTTCTACTCTTTGTATAAAATGACTTAGCAAGTAAACTGTGCTGTGCTGTGAGTTCTGAATGTTTGTGTTTGTATCATTAACTATTGCATGAAATGGACAAACAAACTCGTCTCTATTTCTTTTCATGTGGGGGATTGTATGGAAAAAGGGGCAGCCTCCATGGACATGGCAAAAATATTAAAATAATGATTCAATACAGACTCAACAAGGACATCTCTCAAATATAAGCATTTGACTGGTTACTATCTTAAGCTCTCTAGATTGCACAATGTTAGGCAAAAAAGTCGGGGCAGCAATCTCACCTCTTTAAGTAGCTAATTAGGTGTTAATTAAATCACTGTTTGAAATCAGACTCACCTGTAATTGCAGACAGTTATCAGGTTGCTTTAACTGGCCTGCTGCAGACTGGATAAAATATTTCCAACCTCATATTTAGACTTTAAATAACTTCTCCGTTACAATCATGCATAAACAGCAGCCTCCATGTTATTGCACACATTTCACTCCAGGACATGATGTGCCCTCTACAGGAGTCCAAGTGTAATGGCAGGGACATTGGAGCTCTCAAGTTTACCTGGCATGATTTAATCTAAGGATGGGGTCTAGTACTTGTTATGTAAGCATTTACTCGACTGGTAAACTACTTCTCGAGTTTCGCAGGGACAGAAAAGGAAGGGGGAGAAAGCAAAAACATTTCCTTAGCTCCCACTAAATCCCTCAATTGGACCTCGCAGTTACAACTGAATCCACAGGGTGGCGCTGTAGCGCTACTATAGTAAGCTGAGCCTGCATAAGCTAACGCCTGATTGCTGGGATGTAGTACAACGGCGTGTGCAAGTTAGAAGTCGGATTTGAAGAGAGCTTGCAAGAGTTTGCAACCTCTGTCGAATGAAGCTGACTTACAACAGAAATACAAGCTCGAAGAGGAATGATTTCAAATTCAAACACGCTGCTGCAAATCTTGACCCATCGTTGACAAAGGCAAGTAGGCTAACGTTACCAATTATCACCTTCACTGGTTAGCCGCAAATGTTAGCCAGACCAGCAGACAAAATAACTAACGTTAAGTAATAATAATAATAATAATAAAAAACATATCAAGGGTTGTGCTACTTCTTACGTCCCTTGAAGGCGATGAGTTTAACAAAGGTATGCAGTTTGTCACTTTGTTCCTCAGTTCGCTGTATTTTTCAGAGGTTTTTTTGGGGGGGTTGGTGCGTGGGTGGGTGAGGGGCTCCGTCAAAACAAGGAGTCCTGGAACATTCGGTTTATGTTTTATCCAGTAAAATATTTAAGTAATAAATTACGCAAAATCCCCATCCATAATTTAATCCCATCATTATATGTGTAACTTCGTGGTATCAAGAATCTGACAGCGGCGTTTTCGGGGAAAGGTCAAGCTAACAGGCTAACGGTTAGCCACATAAACTGGCGCCCTCATGTCGCTGCGCCGCTGAATCGTCCGTCCATAATTTTGGAAATGTTGGATGAGGCTTCGCGGTTCGGCCAATCACATTCACGTGCGCAGCTAGCTGCAGCCAATCGTCGTTGTGGAATTTTCACCTTTCTCAACATTTCAACATTCTCGACCAATCGGGGTGTAGCAGTGTTGAGGGCTAAGGGTTTCTTCGTCATTTTGGGTCAACGAAGTGTAAGAAAGTGACTGCTTGATTAGAGGGAAGGAACTTAAAGTGTTATGGGTAAGGTAACATTAATGGGACAGTGCAGTATATTTATTTTTTCTGTCATTAACTCTTAATAATACTTAAAAACAGCCTAATGTGTTGCTTCAACAGCTATCGTGGTATCAAGAATCTGACAGCGGCGTTTTAGGGGAAAGGTCAATTTTACAAAGCTTGTTGCTAGCTAACAGGCTAACGGTTAGCCACATAAACTGACGCCCTGGAACAGAGCTGTGCAGGCCTTGAGATGAAATGAGATCACTGGTTAAGACAGTTAGCAGTTTGAACTGCAGTGCTTTGGTTGATACTAACTAAACTTGCTAACAATATCGCAACACTGTTAAATTGTGTGGCATAAATATTAGTGTTAAAAATGTTCATGCCAGAAGCGGGATTCGAACTCATGTCGCTGCGCCGCTGAATCGTCCGTCCATAATTTTGGAATTGTTGGATGAGGCTTCGCGGTTCGGCCAATCACATCCACGTGCGCAGCTAGCTGCAGCCAATCGTCGTTGTGGAATTTTCACCTCTCTCAACATTTCAACATTCTCGACCAATCGGAGTGTAGCAGTGTTGAGGGCTAAGGGAAAATGCTTTCTTCGTCATTTTGGGTCAACGAAGTGCAAGAAAGTGACTGCTTGGTTAGAGGGAAGGAACTTAAAGTGTTATGGGTAAGGTAACATTAATGGGACAGTGCAGTATATTTATTTTTTCTGTCATTAACTCTTAATAGTACTTAAAAACAGCCTAATGTGTTGCCTCAACAGCTATTCATGGGACTTTGGGCACATGAATAAGTAAACTGAACTCAGTGATAAATGGAAAGTACTTCACTTTGACGACTTCAGTAAAAATTTTATGCAAGATTTTTCCCATATTCAGGAAATGATCTCCTCAACATATGTTTACATCACACACACACACACACACACACACACAAAGGCCCTCCCATTGCCAACCCTATCACCAACATTGGTACAGCCTGCTCCAGTAATGTCATATTCAGTTTTGAAATGAATACAGAACCAGCAGTTTAATATCTTGATGTCTATCTGTGAATGAAAAGTAACTCCATGGTTTGATGTTTTTTCTTTGGCTATGCAAACTGTTGCACGTCCCTGTTTGTGGTCAGAGACTCTGCCACCAGTAGACCACAAATGGATTGCGACAACACTTTTTAGACTATGGGCCAAAAGCAAACCAGACAAGTGCTAGACAACTTCCAGTTTTGGTACCACCCACCACAGCCAGGCCTCCTGTACATTCAACCACCAACTCCTGACCATCTTTTTCTCACCCCCTCTTGCTCTGGATGTCCTACAAGCTCTGGAAAGTGAAGGTGGTTTGCCCTAACCCATGTTGTGGAAGGCATCAACTGGCACGTCCAGGTGTGCACAAGAGGACCAGAAAGATGTATGACATCGACAGGATGTACAGTATGGTGACAGAGACACTTCCATGCACCAAGTGTTAAGCACCCCATGTCTCCTGGAGCTAGACTGATGGATTTGGCCCGCCGGTTGGAGTTCAGGGTAATCCTCACACATAGGTGAGTCAAGTCTCTATCACCATGTTAATACAGTTTCATCCTCAAATGTGTTAGTTTAAAAAGAAAAGGGTTATTGTCAGAAGTGGGATTCGAACCCACGCCTCCAGGGGAGACTGCGACCTGAACGCAGCGCCTTAGACCGCTCGGCCATCCTGACTTATACATACCCATTCTTCTCGGTGGTTTATCTCCAGTTTCATTGAACTGTTTACATATTATATGCGTTTTATGATCTTTTATATAACTCTAACACGAACATTTTACTGTTCTGAGATCAGCTAACGTAACATTCATTGCTACCAGACGCTACAAGTTATTCACATGGTCCCAAATGAAAGGTAGAACCATATTATGTTATCTTCACACTTTTCACAACTGATTCAGAAATGATAGCTGTTAGCAGATGCAATACAGCTAGGCGTGCTAGCATTACTGCCACGCCTAGCTTAGCAAGCTACTCAACGTTATAGTTAGCAAACAAGCTAAAGTTTCTGCGCTCATGTACTATAGCAGGTAACTGAGCTTGGTTAGCAGGTAGCAGCTAGCCAGCTAGTGCAACGTCCACTCCACAGCAAGGTTGGAAAACTGTGAGTTTATAGCTTCTATGTCAGGGAAATTGAACGGTGAATTGATTATATGGCGAACACAGGCAAAGGTGGCGTGGCTTAAGCGAATAGATAACGTTAGTAATGTTAATCTATTCGAGTTAACGTT
>OMKZ01014056.1:4794-33620 GCA_900302535.1 Neoniphon sammara
AGAAGGTGAGGTGGTGTGTGTGTGTGTGTGTGTGTGTGTGTGTGTGTGTGTGTGTGTGTGTGTGTGTGTGTGTAAATAGATCGATCCATAGATAGATATCACCTTTTATATATGTAAATTTAGCAAATTTTATTAATCAATTTAAAATTGCATTAAAAGTATGCAAATGTAAAACGTAAATGTATTTATTTATAATAATAAAAATATATTTTTTTTTCAAGATACAGATGAACTTGGTTGATTATTTTTAAAATGAATTTTTGATCATATAGCGATTAGGGAGATGAACTATTCAAATGTTCTGAATGCAATGTATGACCAAGGTGGTTTCAGTAATTTCTGATGTTCACTGAAAGGGGAACAGAGCGTGTTATGTCATTGAACACTGCAAGAAATTTCCATTTGAGCCAAAGTCATTCATGTTAAAATCTTTTTGTAGAACAAGTGAAAAAATCTGCCAGTGGGATGAGATTATCCCACTGGTTATCAGCTAGTTTTCTTCAATCAAGTGTCATTTTCTTGGTACCAGTGGGCTGATCTGCCTTATTCTGCCTCGTTTAAACATATTTATACTTGTCTCAGAATAAATCTAAATTAAACTGCATTGGAAAGTGGGATTATCTAATCCCTTTTGCAGATTCCTTTTCATTTGATTTAATTAAAACAATTTTTAACACTGATAATGAGGCTGACTTTGATGTTAAGAGGGACATTTCTGCAATGTGATCAATTCCTCCATTGCTTTTTCCCCAGTTAAAAGGGGCTGCACATGAGAGTGGCATAAAGAGCATCCTGAGTATGGACTGTTGTACTATGCGATCTGCTAGCGCCACCCATTGATGCAGAATGAGTATCCTGAAATGCACTAATTTATTTGTACCTGTATTACAGCAACTGCCAAGCCGCAGTAGTTTTGCGCCCCCGTGTGTCCATAATCTGCAGGCACATGGTTGCAATCCAGATGGAGACCACCTGATGTCGCCATTCATTCACTGAAGAAAAGGCCTATACTGCTTCCAGGTGTACATCTACAAGCTACATGGACGACTGAGTCTTAAGCATTTCATCTTCTCAATTTGATAATTGCCCCGGGCACATCGCAGTTCTAATTAAATGATCCATCTCAAATCTTTAAGAAACTCAAGTGTTATGGATCATTTGCATATATTATCGGTTCTCTCAGTAGTTGGCAAACTGGATCCTCGTGGGATTTTCCTTTTCCCAGGGGACTCACAGAGAAATTAGAAATTGTTTAATAATTTCATATCCATTTCCCTCCTGACAATAAGAAATAATGAGTGGATGTGTAGCTAATTGATCATACTGACTCACTCTCCTCTTAATACCTTAATCTACACAGTCATGAAACTATGAAAAGTAACAACACAAATCTTAAATTACCGTATTGGGACAAATTAAATGGAAGCGGGTGTTTGATGCTCATGGAAATTAGGAATACCAACTTAATGATCAGACCATCCCAGCAATTCAGAGGAGATAACTACACTAAGATGAATGTATTTTGAATGCTCGTTGCAGATAAGGCCGGCGGACATGTATGTGTGACAGTCCATCAGCAGGTTGGGTGTTGATGCTGTTCAGAGGGGGGCGTGTCGCCGGCTGCTCGCCACACCTGAGCCCTGCCTGCCTCACATAAAACGCGGCGACAGTAGCAGCTGTCCTCCGACTGTCAACGCAGTCTCATCCGGGCGCTTTCACCTCTGCAACATTTCTTTGATGAGGTTTTAATGACAGGATTATCATCGGCAAAGCTGGTGTGACACGGCCAGAGATCAGCGCCCTGCCTCCGCCCTCATCTAAGATCAACCTTTTGTGAGTGAAACCATCATTGCAGACAAGTAGAGATGGCGAAAAAGTCTTCCTCCAAGAAGAGTCTGAAAAGTTTGTTCACCAAGCGCGAAAACAGCTTCAGCGAATCGCCGAAGAAAGATGAAGACAAACCCGTGGAAGAAAAGAAGTCCAAATTCTTCAAATTCAAGATAAAGTCAAAGAGTGCGACTCTCCCCGAGAAGCCAGCAAATGAAACTCGAAGGGTGGTCAGGTAGGCTATGTGCATACTTGATGTGGTAGTATTGATAAGTTGTAGTCTGCTTTCGTGTCCATGCATGTATCACTGGACAGCCAGGGTGAGGCAAAGCATCCCAAGCTGCACTGTTCATTGGGGCAAATAATTTGCTGATCACCTGCACTAAAGTTATTGCTGCTAAAAAGGTATTGCAGTTTGGTGCACCTGTAATTTAAATAGAGGCGTGGAATGATGGTTTTAATTTCTGCTGTTTTAACATGAGGGGGCTTAAAAATATCCAAAAATAGGTAAGCTTGCCCCAGAGCTGAACCTGTGTGACCTTTCACTAGTTTTGCTGGTCTCAGTTGAACTTTCACCCCACTGAACTGACACTCAAATATGCTGCACATGCCATTACATATGCAGTAAAGCAACACACACAAAAGGTGGTTCTTCTGCAGTTCTTCAGCGGTTGTTTGAGGTGGTTGAGGTGCTATATACCACTGCTGCTGTATAAAGAACCTGATAAACCGTTAAACCCCTGAATGGTTCTTTACAGGTTCTCTGCTGGTTCTTCAGCGTGTTTAGTTGGGAAAAGAATAAAAAACTATGGTAAAATACAGTGTTTCCTGAGGATAACGCGTTAAAACAGCCCCCCTCCCTCCCCTCACACAATGTCTAAGGAAATATTCCAGGGCCCTCAAAGGAGACATGCCTGGCTGTCATTATTGCGGATCCATTTGAATGCACTCCAGTGCAGTTAACATGTGAAAGTGGATGAGATGTGAGAGAGTAGAGGTGACATCTACAGAAAGTTCATACACTTGAGCTTCTTGTTATCAGCTGACATTGAATGGATGATGATGATGACGATCACTGAGGTAGAAATGAAAGCTGGTTTGGCTTGTATGCAGCAGAGTGATCTCAACCTGAGGTTGTGCAGACACACACAGGGGGTGATATCAGCCCCAGGCAGTAGAGACCTAGGTTGTGCTGTAACCTCCCCACCCTCCCTCATCTAGCACTATAGGTCCTATATAGAACAATTAAGCACAATTTTTGCTTAGAGTGTATGCAATGATGTATTTTTGGTAGCTTTCATAAATCATTTCCAGCACCCTGCCAAATCCATTCACTGACAGTTACTGTGGCTTCGTAGATGATCTACTTGATGCCATGTAGAAAGCCCAGAGCAGGGTGTTTTTGTCTAGACAGAATATGTTGAAAGGGGGGGTGTGAAACCCATCAGAAGGACACCCATTCTTTCAGAAATTATGTAATTGTGCTAAAGAGCAAATTAAATTATTGTGAAATCAAACTATTCTTCATTTTTTTCTGCAAATGCCCCTGCAGATTCCCCCAAGCCCAGAGAACACTGCACTACTGCAGAGCCCAAGATAACTAAGTTGAACACATTTTGGCCAAAAAATAAATAAATAAAAATAATTGCATGGCACAACTAAAGCAAATGCTTCATTCAAATATACTGACCCCATATAATCCTGCTTTGTGAAATACCCTCCTGGCCTCAACCTGAAAACACAAAACAAAACTCATGTTTACTTAAAATGAATAATGATATGCTCATCTTTATTTATTATTATCATTATTATTATTAGTAGTAGTAGTAGTAGTAGTAGTAGTATTGTTGTTGTTGTTATTGTTATGACTGTTATTATATTTTATGTATGTATGTATGTATGTATGTATGTATTTATTTATTTATTTATTTATTTATTTGAACAAAGTAGCAATGCACATCTGTGCACAGCACACTTAAGTCTACCATTGGTTCCTTTCCTAGGTAAACTAAAGTTTAAATAGACACAATTCCACAATTACTAGATTGTAGTGACCATATAAATTGGCAATACTGCAAGCTGACGTCATGCCATAGTTTACTTTCAAAAACCTTGAGTACTCACACAGGAAGAACAAGCCAGCACCATTTTGATTTCTGCTGATTTATAATACATTCAAGCATTAAATGTATTTCTTGACTAGTAGCGGAGGTAAATAAAGGGCTGGCCAAGCTGATGACTAGATAATGATCATGTGTTGCTTCAACTTGGAGCATATATACAGGCACGTCTTGTAGACTGCAGTGCTGAGGTGAAATAAACATCTATTCAAGGGCTTTTCCATTGGTCTCTGAGCAGTGTCATGCATGTAAGAGATGCAAACATTTGTCTTGGAGACTGTAGTATAAAGCCAGGCTGAAATATTTAGCACCACAGAACAGTGTAAGTAGTGTTTACTAAGGAATAAACCCAGCACACCATTTAATCCTTCTATAATACAACCTGCAGGATGAGCGTGCATAAACAGGTGAGGCAGTTGGTGAGACACCAGTCACATGGTAGCACAATCAAATCATGTGGTTCTTCTGATCGCAGAACACATGGTTTGACAGCTTGCATTGGCTGAGTAAATAAACTATGCATGACTGACACTCCTTTATGTCTAGATAAACAAGAGCAGCAGTACTTAGTTGCAGTGCTACAAGGGCCTTCTGTGCCCACATGGTTATACGAGGGTAAAGTTTGACAAGGAACAGAGCAGTTACATTTTTATTGTTAGAGGTCATCTATTGTGGGTTTACTGTCAATGATGGGCAGGCTGCCCAAAATGAGCAAAAGGGACAATGTTTACTCTTTGAAACTTTTAGAATTTTTTTAACAATGCAACAAGACATTAACCACAAGAATGCATTACAAAGCATATACTCACTCCAATATCAAACAATAACGTGAAACAACCTTTCAGTTCTCCATGCATTGGTGTTTTGAGAACAATAGTATATCCAAAAGTACGCCTATTTAAAAATGTAGGTGGGGTGGTGTCAGAATATTAGTTACAGTATTCATTGTGATGTGATGTTTCACACTGTTGACATTGCAGACCAGTTAAATCCAGCCCTAGACTAAATCTGTTTTTGTTATTAGTCAAGGATTTAGTTTTAATTCATGTCCAGGATTTTATCTTTCAAGGGCTTTCATGTTTTATTATCTAGGAATGGAGGTCAGGTTGTCAGTTCTGACTTCATAGTAGTTTATACTGTTGGAGGTGAGACTCCAAAATGAAAAAGGCCCTAGATTTGATGTGGTAATTGACTAAAAGCATGGATGGTGTTAATGTCAGTGTATCATTGAACAACTTTTATGAAATGAATGAATAACTAGCTGGACATTGTAACTATTGCTGCATTTTGTCATGGACTAGAACTAAACTGAGATGAGCATCATATTTATACTTGTATGTATCTGCGAATATCCCAAAATATGTCACCCACACTTTATCCTCTGCCATTCTTGCACCCATACAGAAAGAACTGGGCTTCTAGTTGCTTTCATTTGCTTCAGGGTTATCCACAACGTTTGAGGAACCAGATAAGTGTCTTCATAATCATAACTGACAGTGGGTGGCTCACAACCATCAAAGTCTTTTGCTTTCACTGCATTTAGATCAAATCCAACAATATCCGTTTTCAATATCCAATGATGCCTGTTCTCTTTGTAGCATTTCTTTGCCTTTAGCAGCCGCTGGCGTAGCTACTCTGTTCCTACTAACAATGAACCAAGATCGCAGCGTAAATAAACTATGAGGTGATTGCACTACACTATTGCAACCCTCCTATATTGACTCCTGTCTGCCCACAGGAAGGGACAAATCAAAACGTACGAGCAAAATATAAAAGTGTCTCTTAAACAGCAGTGAACAGGCAGGTTTTTATTCCAATCAAAGACTGCAACAGGTAGTTACATGTTTTAAAACGGTTTCTTCACGTCATTAATAGCCATAAATGTGAAGTTGCAGCAGATTTGAAGGACTCATGGTAAGACTGATACCTGCACTAGAACCACTGGACTCAAAACAAGGATCAAAACAAAAATGACCATATAGAATTTAACTTTTTTTTTTTTTTACAGCTGGTCCAACACAATCAGACCCTTGCTTTCTGCTGTAGTTTGTTGGTCTCCCTACTGTAGTCATGAATTAACAGAGGTGCAGCAGAGAAACCTGTCACTCCGCATGCCTACTGCATTGCCACAAAACTGGCAATCAACTAAACACACACTCACGTATCGGTTTGTCCCCATGGAGGAAACAGCTATTTTGTAGGATGCCAACATCTTACTCAAAGTTGCAGTTGAGTTGTTGAGTTGTCCTAGCTCATATTATATCAGAATATCGGATGCTTTCAAATTCAGAAAATGACACTGTATTGTGGGACCTGTTATCCTTGTTCTGTGTGGTTATGCTAACCACATGCAGAACAAGGATTGACCTAAATTGAGCTTGTTTTACAGTTCATGCCCTCAAATAGTCATAATTTTTAGCATTCTCATAGAAAACTTGAAGTACTTATGTAAAAGAGCTCAGGTTTGCATGCCTATTTTGCAAGACTCTTGGAGCTAATTTACAGGCTGTATCATTTCTGAGATACTGGTCATGTCACTTTAGATCTTCTACATCTGTCAAGAAGAAATCATCTCTGTTGTGTGTTAACTGTTTGTCTGAAAGCTGTTTTCTTCATAATTGTGATTAACATGTTGGCTTGTGGGTATAATATACTTGGAAAACCATTTAATTCATTGGCTAATTCCATTCATTGGCACATTCAGTGGTTCATCCTTCATGCATCTTTGAAATCCCAAATTGACTTTCTCATGAATATGATCAAAGCCTAAGGTGCTGGTTGGGTTGGAGCATTTGCATACAAAAAAGGAAAACATGGTTTGGCAGATGCAACTGTCTGCCAGTTTGTAGATACAGATGCAAATTTGTAGCCTTGGAAACAACACTAACAAGTTTTACAAGAGCATACTTTGCTTTCCCCCATCCACCCCTCTCGTTCTCCCTTTCTGTCAATCTATCTCCAATCCAAACACACACACACAAACATTTTCACCTTTTCTTTCTTGGCCAAGAAAAAGTACAATAGGCACTTTCTTCTCAGAGTTATGCCTGCTGAACTTCATCCAAAACGGTCATAAGGAGCTTTTGACAGTAAGATGTTGTAAGTCGGCACAAAGGCTTTGCATCTTCCTGTCAGTTTACATGTACACACATTTCACCAAGGCAAAGTATGCCCATGTGATTCTGCATCTGCATGCCTCTGGACCCTCTCTCTGCCCAACAAACAGCCTGTCTCAGACTGCGATGATGAATTACTCGGCTAATTGACAAGCCACTGTTATACAAAATGCAGCTCAAAGTGTGAAATAGGATGGCATGAAAATGACATAACATATGCTATTTGGTAAGCTGTTATAAGTGTTTACTGTAAGTTACAGAGTACCATGAGTATGTATTGTATACAAATATAAAGTGTGTGTTTCCACAGTACCAAAAGCAATGAAAATCCACAATTCTGGAATCAATATGATGGCAAGAACAGAAATCCCATTGAGCACACAATCTGTTATTTAAAAAATAGGAAAAGCATAAACAAGTAAATAGAGACTTTATGTTTGAAGTATTTAATTATATAAGCTACATTAGAATAAGGACACTGAATTACAGAATCAGGTTTCGAGTTGTGCTGATACTGCCAATACTAAAAACAGTACCACTGGCATTGTTTTCAACATTTTGGTGTTGAAGGATAAAAGAAGGATGTTTTCCCACTCACGCCTGGTGCAGTCTGTCCATCCAGATAGTTTCTGTGTGATCTGGTGAGGTTTCTGGTCTGCCATGATCTTCCCCGCCTCCGGGCACATCAGTACGATGGAGCAGGGTGGGTATTCATTTGTGGAGCTCAAGCCATGTAAAATTTACATGTGAAAAACTCAACAGCAACAGCTCTGTCCAAAAACAAGGACACAGATATCTGACATTATCCATAGCCCTCAGGGGTGATGAGCTTCGTTGGGAACTATTTCCGGAGAACACTGGCAAACTGTATCCATCTGCTCCCGATAAGTACAAATTAGAGGCAGATAGATGCAGTTTTGCCGGAAATGGCTCCCAACAAAAACTCCCCTCCCCCAAAAGCAGTAGATTATGGTGAGTTTCCGTATCTTTTTTTTTCTTCTTTTTTTTGGAAATAATTGTTGCTGCTGTTGAATTTTTCACATGTAAATTGTTGACAATCTGAGCTCCACAAACGAATACCCATCCAGCCCCAATGTAATGTGGGGAAGGGAGACAGGGAAGATCACAGTGCAGCAGGTTGGGAACCTCGCTAAATCGCAATCTGGATGGATAAATTGCACTAGAGGCAAGAGGGAAAATAGCTTATTTTTGTGTATTTTGAGTGAGCTGTTCCCTTAAATTATGACATAATGATACATTCTTTGTCCAACAGATGTTTGCAAGTCATTTAACTTCCTATTTCCTCCACCCATGTAAAGAACAACAGCTTGTGTGTACAAAGAGTCCTTTGTGCCGCTCATGTAAAGCGCTCGCTCTGCAGTGATCACAGCTGATTAATAATGGAGCCTCTCTGTTGACTTCAGACCTTCTGCTGAACCTCACGCTGAAGCTGAAGTCCTGGAATGTGAGAGGGAATTGATTATGATGATTAATGAGACTGAACAGAGATCATGAAAAGTTATCTGGTTCAGACATTTAAGATTCTTGTTTCATAACAAAGTGCGCAATAAGCTGAGTTAGTTGAATAATTAATATTATTTTCGTCTTAGAGCTATTGTTTTCTTGTTTCATGCCACAAATATTTCTCACAAAAAAGTTTTTAAGCAGCGTAACTGCATAGATGTCAGAAGTCCTGATTAAATACCTTGCCTTTTGTTCTGTGCAGAAGTAGCCTTTAAACAGTTCAATTCCTAACAACACAGTCACCTGCTGTTCAGCCTGTTCTATTCGACATTCTCCAACCATGGATTCATAGGCTTATTTTGTCAAAAGAAGTTCTCTTTCGTACTTTCTCAAGCATTGAGATGCATACTTTAGGCAGACCCTTAAGCACTGCCTCATGGCTGCATGAGCCAAAAAACTTGCAAATCAACATTTTTAAACATTTGCCCCAGGCATCCCATTCTTTCCAAATACAGTAGGTCACTCAAACTACCCGGCATTGTTAACGTCCTTACTAATATCAATTTCACTATCTAGTGCAACTCCCAGTTTGTGGAAAACAGGCCATCTCTGTTTGCATTTTCATTATCTAGCACACTTTCAGATATTTGACCAAACCAAAGGTCACTCTAAAGGTCAGATTAGTTCAATTTTGTTGAGCCACTGGACACATTCACAACATTTGTTTTATATTAATTTATTTCCATGTTTGTTCAGTAATTACAAATCTCACTAATTTCACATTTTTAACTCTGTATCCCTCAGTGCTGTAGATCCTGATAAGACTGCTGAGTATGGAGACGCCTGGCCCGACATCAGCAGTCCGGACAGCAAGAGGGCGTCACTCTATGGCACTGCACCCAGGTCAAAGGTCAGTTAGGCACATCTGGAAGTTGTTTGTTGTTGGCTCCTGTCTGTTCACAGTGTATTATTGAAATCAAGGGTCATTCCACCCTATTTCAGCCTGCCAAGTATTTTGGGCAGGGACAATCGAGTTTGAGAGATTTAACAAGAGAGAAAAGAGAGATAATAGTGATTCAGAGTAATAGCTTAATCCAGTGTGCTGTAACATTAAGGCTGGCTTCACACAATGCAACTTCCATGCAATTAGTTGCAGGTTGCAAACGAAACTTTTCCTGTTGCCATGTCAACAAACCCATATAGAACATTCCAAATGGCGATGTAAATCGAATTTATAATTTTCAATGGTTGGTTCACCTGGAACCAAGTTACATGGAACTGAAGTTGCATTTCAGCTGCACCATGTAAAGCCAGCATAAAAATAAGTAGAACATGAGTTGTCAGCATGTTTATATGATGGTACAGGGCTTGTTTTAAAGTTTTTAATGTCAAGTGAATGGCATACTAAACAGATCTAAAAATAAGTCAATTTTGTGCCTTGCTTACTAGCAAAGGTACATTCCCCATAAAATATAACTCAATACCTTTAATTAATCATTGGGAGCCATTCTTTTATTTGGCATAATCCACCAAGCAACACCTGTTTCAGTAAATTTTAAATTTGCTTGCAGGTTATCCTGTCAGTTTTCCTCCAGCAAAATACACTGTGTAGCACAGTGATGAAGTGTCAGTTGCTTGTAAAAGTATGTTACCTCATGTAACATAGGTGCCCTAGGGGTGTACAAGATATTGTGTGTGACATACAGACAATTAAATATTGTAGTGCCCCCCTTTGGCCAGTCAGTGCAATTATAACAATGGTGGATCACAGCAATGAGAGTCTTGTTAAAATACACTCAGCAACGTCCAGTATAGTACAGTAAGTATATGACACACTTCGTTCTCCTAGGTTTCATCAAAATCTGATCAGTGGTGTCCAAAATATTGTGTGTGATGGACCATGTTCAATTCATTGACCCCCTAGACTTTTCTCGTTTTGCTGGCACACGTCACAAAGACATTTAGGGTAAATTCTGGTCACACGAGATGAGACTCCATAACGCTGCACCAGCTCAATGCTTTTCACAACCATTAGCAAGAAAGCTAATCCAGTCAGCCTCATCAGCACTGACCCCTGTTAGCTCAGAGTTGTCCGCAGTACTTTATTTAAATGTGTTTTTAGGATTACTTTTTTGGGAATTTTTGCCTTACCTGGATAGTTCCAAGCAGAAACTGGCAGGGAGAGGGGGATGACATACTGCATGACAAAAGCGTCAGATTGAAATCTACATCTACATGATTAGCACCTTAGGCCACTGAACAACCAGGACATCAGCTAGCCAGTAATGAGATGGAAATTTTGAATGCATTTCTTGTAGGCTATATATTATTGTATACCTTTTACTTTGGCAGACAAATCAATAGCGCTTAACTTATGCAAACTTTTCTCCTGTTTCTTCAATGCCTGGAAGGTTCAACAGAAGAATGTTGGTTGAAGCTTGTTGATCCCAGCTGGCAATATGTATGAAGCGCATGACTGAGCAGGTTTTAATGTAAAACTTCATCAGTCATCAAAAACCCGCTCTATTTTTTTGTGTTTCACACAGTATCTGACTATATACAGGAGAGAGCAGTGAAATTGTGTAGAGCAAAAAGGTAATTCTGGACTCTGGACACAATCTGTACCAATGTAGATACTCAGTGGACAACAATAGTAATGTAACGGAAGTTATGCAAGAACATCCATAATACATGCATTGATGGTGTTTGAATTTTGGTAGGCTTTGTTTTAGTTCAGTCTCCCAAATACTTCAGCTGACCTAATTTCCCGAGGGTTTGAGATCAATGAACTACTGTTACTTAGGACCACAGCTTAATCTTATTTTTCATGAGTCTGACACACTTCCATCTCACGGTAATCTCATGTCTTGTGAAAGCAAAGTATATGATTAGACGTCACATTTCTCTTCTCAGTCTCCCTCTCTCTTTCTCTCTGAGTGCAGGTCTTTAGGTTTTACTTCAGCTCCATGACAATAAGTGGCTTGCCTGAACAGGCAGAGAACAGTTTGTGAAACAAGAGTCAAACGAACCCCTCATGGGTGAATTTTGTCATTCCTGTGCAATAGCAAGTGCATTCCACCTTTGGTCTATAGATCCTCCTTTTTCCCTTTGGGGCCTGTTTGCATAATTGGGGCCCATCTTTACCCCCACCAGCTCACACTAACATGTATTTCTTGTGTGCAGTAAGCATATAATAACAATCATGTTTATTTAGCCACGACCACATTCAGTAACCACAAATTAACTCACTGACAAATTTTAATTAGGTCGCAGTCATTAAGAGGCATGCAGATGTAGATTGCATCTGATAGACATACTTGTCAGTTTTCCTGTCCTACTGTAGAGGGCGCTACAGCACAGTGAATAACAGACAGCAGAGCGCCTCTGTGGACAGATACTTATTATGATTCTTACATACACATTAAAATAACCATTTCTCTAGGTGTTGTAGCCTCATATGTATTCTCATAAATATTAAAATTACTTTCAGCATGCTCTATATTCTGGTTTTGTTTCTCAGGTGTGCGTGTAGTAAATAAGGAAGATGATAAGACTCTAGCTGTTTGTCTGTCCAGCAGAGGGTGCCAGTGCATTACTGTGCAGCAATGTCTTGGTGACATCCAATTAGTTGTTGTCTCTAGCACAGCTGACATGGAAAACAATGTGATCCTCCAATGTGAGGGTGAGAGTCAGTGAGGGAATGTGTGCGTGCATGCACAATCTTTGTGTGTATTTCCACTGGATGTATGTGTTGAGAACATGTCAAGATTAAATTTTGTGCATGACTATATGCATATGCAAGAAGTAGGTGTAATCTTCATTTACATGGTATGCCATGTATGTTAATTATGAACGTTTTACTAACCTTACCTTCACGAGATACTAAATCTTAATTAACCTCATAAGTCCTGTGATGACTGGATCACTGCACTGATTCACTGCATCTATTAATATAAATCACTCAAGTGGTAAAGATTTGTGTGTGTCCTCATCCCTACCTCTTTTGTATGATATGTTAGTGATTATGTGTGTTCATATGCGTGGGTTTACAGAATGTGGTGTGTGTGACTAATGCAGAAGCAACCCCATCCATCCATGTTAGATCCAAATTCCTGTTTCAGTGTTGGCTGTGGCTGTCAAACTATCAATGAAGAAGGAATTCTGGGCTGTCACACCCAGATCAAAATCTGGTAGATAATTGTCATAAAGACACAACAAAATACACACACGCATTCACCAGAATAACCTCACAGCTTTTTTGCTCCTTCTTTTTTTTTCTTTTCTTTTTTTTTGATTGAACTCGGCCGCCAAGAGCAGGAAACCTTGCAGACATCCTAGTCGATTGTCATCTTCCTGAACTTTTCTACCCCAGATAATTCACTTCATCTTAGCACTATTTGATTAAGAAACATCATTAGGGAGGTTATAACTGTAGTTGTGTAGTTTTAGTTTAAACTGGCCAAGCAGGCGGTGTGTGGGTCAGCCTTCATAACCCCACTTTACCCACTTGGTAAACTTGATTTGGTTGTTTAAATAAAAATTTATTGTATAAGTTATAACATTATAAATAGCATCAGACTGTTTAAGACATTGTCACATGATAATATTTTTGTGTAAAATAAATTTCAAAGAAATATTTACAAATATGCAGTTAGATTATATTGGTGTTGTTTGCCTCGTAGTAAACACTGTCTGAAGTTGCTAGTTTGAGCACCTAACTTATCACTACACTCACCCTAAAGTGTTGAGGGCATAATCAACACCTTTATGCAAGCCTTCCAAACCGCAGTGTTTAGGCCAATGGCTCTTATGAAGTACTGTAGTAGATCGTGTTCTACTAGTATTTCATGAACATTTTTCAGGGTGGAGTTGTGTATGCTCCTTGGAATGAAGGCAGGGTGCCAACTTTTTTGTCTACTTGTCATTAACAGTGATGGAATTGTCTGCCATTTTGCATAGGTGCAATTTTTACCACTAAATATATAGTAGAAAGATGAAAAATCTTCTTATAAAAGCTTGCTTGCTTGGGCTTAAAAGAATGTTTTTGTTTTGTTTTTTTTAATAAAAGGTGGGGTGTGTGGGTTATTTGATGCATGCATTATGACTGTGGGTGAAGGGATCCTATACACGGTGAGCCATGAGATTTCGCAGTAATGAATGGTGTGCACTGGCATTCAATTTTTAGCAGTGCTGGCTTTAGATTTTTAGAAGCTCTTAGTCTAGACTTTGTAATGATGTTTCATCATCTTCTCAAAATTGATAACTACCTTGAAATTCTGAATAGTCTTGCATTTCACGGAGTATATCTCTCTTTCTACCCTCACCCCCTCTTCTCTTTCTCACAGGTTAAAGACTACAGCTACTCAGAGTTGGATCTTCGTAAAAAATCTGGTGGCTTCTTCTTAAGCTTTAGGAAGAACAAGAAGAAGGATGAAGAGGAATTCTCTAAGAGCACCACAGGCCTTCACAGTCCTGCCAGTAAAGAGCAAAAGGAGGTAGTTCCCTTCCCAAAGTGCAGTTTGTTCAAATGTGTTATAATTCGTGGTGACAGGTTTTCCACAGTTCCTCTCATTCTTATTTAACTTATTGTGGTATTACATCAGTAATATACTATCCCTCATCATGGCTTTTTATGCCATCACTTCTTTTGTCTGGTTTATCTATATCTGCAAATCAACTGTTTCTATAAAAGTAAAATATTCATTTGGTTTATTGTAATTTATCACTGCCTAGGAGCCTCTGGACCTCCGTCAGATGCCGCTGGATCAAGCTAAGAAGACAGCAACGTTCAGTATGTCTCACCCGGAACTAGAAACCACCAGTACATTTAACATCCCATCTCCTGCCCTCACAGCCACAAACCAATCAGCATCATATAAACCTCTCACCAGCCAATCACAATCATCTGTCCCTCTCAACAAACAACCAGAATCCAAGGAACCTTCGATGGGTTTCTCTGGTCCTTCTGGTGTGAGAAAGGAATTGGGAAGAGCACCAATTGCTAAAATTTCAGAGCTGCAGTGGGATGAACCAAGGATATCAATTCCTTCAGTGGAGAAAGAGAAAATCAATAAGCCATCCCAGGGCCTTTACAGTTCCTCTGCCTCCACAACTCATGTTGTGTCCATCTCTGCTGTTGATGTTGACACTGGACCCAGCATTCCTGTTAGCAAGCCTGCGACAGTGCTCGGTGTTTCAGACCACAAAGCCTCAGTTCCTGAGTCAGTTTCTGTAGTCCAGCAGTCTGATATAAAATCTGATATCTCACTTTCCGAAATAACCAGTGGTACTTTATCGCTTGGTCAGCCTCATGTCCCTGAGAAAGCTGACAATGCAGCTCCAAGTGGCGATACTTTTCTGGCAGCTGTTGACTCCAGAATAGATGCTATTATCAGCGAGCCTTCCCTTGACAGCTCTGCTTTCAACACAGATTCTGCTACTCCTTACAATCAAGTCTCAATTTCTTGTGTTGAAAAGTCTATCCCTGAAACTATCACTGGAGTTACCACAACTGGAGTGACCTCGGGTGCTACTGGTGAAAACAGCATTTCCTCTGCCAATAAAACAGCAGTGCATGGAGCTTTATATGAGTCACTGTTCCCTCAAACCTTCACCTCTGAGATATTGTCTTCTGCCTCAAACTCTAGCCCTGTCTCTGTAAGTTGTGGTCTGTCTGCTGATGGCCACACTCAGGGGATTCATCTTGACACCGACTCAGATCCCATTATGGTTGAAACCCTCAATGAATGTCACACAGAAACTAATACTATCGACTCTAGCCTGTCAGCTACAAGTGAATCTGAACCTTATGTCCACTCTGCACCCAGTGTGGACATAAGCAGTGGTCTGTCTGATGATTATGTATTCAGTAAGTCTAATATAAAAGCTGATATCTCCTCTTCTGAAATCGCCGATGGTGCCATATTGCTTGGTCAGCCTTATGGCCCTGAGATGGCTGAGAATACGGTTCCCAGTGGTGATTCCCTTCTGGCAGCAGTTGATTCCAAAATGGACGCTATTACTACTAAGCCTTCCACTGATGACATAGATTCTGCTACTTTTCATAATGAAGAGTCAGTTTCTCGTGTTGAAACGTCTATTCCTGAAACTATCACCAGTGCTTCCACAACAGTCACCTCAGTAACTGCTGGTGAAAGTGGCATGTCCCCTTCCAGTAAAAGAGCTATGTATGGAGCTTTGTATGAGTCATTGTTCCCTCAGACTTTTGTCTCTGAGGTTCTGTCTTCCACCTCAAACTCTGACCTTACTGAAAAGATTTGTCTTGACACCAACACAGATCCAATCATGATTCAATGTGGCACAGGAAGTGATATTACTGAGCAACGTAGCGTGTCAGTTACACGTGAATCTGTCTCTACTGCACCCAGAATGGATAATGTCAAAGCTGAATTCACCGACAAAGATGCCAACGTGACTAAGACAGAGGTAGCTTCTTCTACTGAGGGCTCCAGCACCATTCCAAAGACCAAGAAGCATGCATTTAGTGCTCTCTACGAGTCTCTCCACCTTCCAAGTTCTACCATTCACCAGACTCCAGGCACTCCTGATGCTGGGCAACTTCCTACTGCAACCCAAACAGATTCAGCCTTGCATCATGAAAATCCACCCTCCTCTCTCAATTTAAATTCTGAACCAGTTGGTCAAGAGACCAGTGACACTGATAACATTGCTCATTCAGAGATGACTCTTATCACTGACTCTTGCCTGTCAGCTACAAGTGAATCTGACTCTGCTGCACCCAGAGTGGACATAAACAGTGGTGTGTCTGGTGATTATATGCTCCAGCAGTCTAATATTAAAGGTGATGCCTCCCTGTCTGAAACCACCAGTGATACCTTAATGCTTGGTCAGCCTGATGCCCTTGATATAGCTGACAATACAGCTTCAAGTGGCGACTCTTCTTTGGCAGCAGTTTACTCCAAAATAGATGCTGTCGTTGCTTCCTCTGACAACTCTGCTTTCAACACAGATTCTGCTACTCCTCATAATGAGGTGTCAGTTTCTCATGTCGAAACATGTATTCCTGAAACTATCACCAGTGCTACCACAACAGTCACCTCAGTAACTTGTGGTGAAAGCAGCATGCCTTCTTCCAGTAAAACAGCTATGTATGGAGCATTGTACGAGTCACTGTTCCCTCAGAGTTTTACCTCTGAGGTACTGTCTTCCACCTCAAACTCTGGCCTTGCTGAAAGGATTCATCTTGACACCAACACAGATCCAATCACAACTCAGTGTCGGACAGGAAGTGATATTACTGAGCAACATAGCGTGTCAGTTACACACAAGCCTGACTCTACTGCACCCAGAATGGATAATGTGAAAGATGAATTCACCAACAAAAATGCGAATGTGACTAAGACTGAGGTTACTTCCACCACTGAGAGCTCCAGCGCCATTCTAAAGACTAGGAAACATGCATTTAGTGCTCTCTACGAATCTCTCCACCTTCCAAGTTCTACCATTCACCAGACTCCAGGCACTTCTGATGCTGGGCTACTTCCCACTGCAACCCAAACAGATTCAGCCTTGCATCATGAAAATCCACCCTCCTCTCTCAATTTAAATTCTGAACCAGTTGGTCAAAACATCATTGACACTGATAACATTGCTCATTCAGAGATGACTCTTATTACTGACTCTTGCCTGCCAGCTACAAGTGAATCTGACTCTGCTGCACTCAGAGTGGACATAAACAGTGGTGTGTCTGGTGATTATATGCTCCAGCAGTCTAATTTAAAAGGTGATGCCTCCCTGTCTGAAACCACCAGTGATACCTTAATGCTTGGTCAGCCTGATGCCCTTGAGATAGCTGACAATACAGCTCCAAGTGGCGACTCTTCTTTGACAGCAGGTGACTCTGCTTTCAACACAGATTCTGCTACTCTTCATAATGAAGAGTCAATTTCTCATGTTGAAATGTCTATTCCTGAAACATCTATTCCTGAAATTATCACCACTGTAACCACAACAGTCACCTCAGTAACTACTGGTGACCATAGCCTGTCAGCTACACATGAGTCTGACTCTACTGCACCCAGATTGGACACCAAAGCTGGTTGTACCAACATAGATGCTAGTGTTACTAAAACAGAGGTAACTTCTTCTCCTGAGGGCTCCATCACTCTTACTAAGCCCAAGAAACATGCATTTAGTGCTCTCTATGAATCTCTCCACCTTCCAAGCTCTACTCTCCACCAAACTCCCAGCACTCCTGACCCTGGGCTACTTCCCACTGCAACCCAAACAGATTCAGCCCTGCGCCATGGAAATCCACCCTCCCCTCTCAATTTAAATATTGAACCAGCTGGTCAAGACATCAGTGATGCTGATAACAAAACATCAGATAACATTCCTCATTCAGAGATGACCCTTTCCGATTCAGGGATGAAATCTGCAAATTTTGTCCATAATGAGAAGATTCAATTTGAAACCAGTTCAGATACTGTTAAGGCTGAGACAGTCAATGAATGTCAGACAGGAAGTAATATTACTGACTCTCACCTGTCAGCTACAAGTGAATCTGACTCTACTGCACCCAGAATGGATAATGTGAAAGCTGACTTTACCAACAAAGATGCCAATGTGACTAAGACAGAGGTTACTTCTTCCACTGAAAGCTCCAGCACCATTCCAAAGACTAGGAAACATGCATTTAGTGCTCTCTACGAATCTCTCCACCTTCTAAGCTCTCCCATTCACCAAACTCCCAGCACTCCTGACCCTGGGCTACTTCCCTCTGCAACTCAAACAGATTCAGTCCTGCGCCATGGAAATCCACCCTCCTCTCTCAATTTAAATATTGAACCATTAGGTCAAGACATCAGTGATACTGATAACATAACATCAGATAACATTCCTCATTCAGAGATGACCCTTTCCGATTCAAGGATTAAGATTGAGAAGATTCATTTTGAAACCAATTCAGATACTGTCAATCAATCTCGCACAGAAACTAGTATTACTGACCGTAGCCCGTCAGCTACTCATGATTCTGGTTCTGCTTCGCTCAGAATGGATGACAGTAAAGCTGATTTTACCAACACAGATGCCAGCAAGACTAAGACAGAGGTGACTTCTACTACTGAGGCCTCCAGCACTGTTACTACACCTAAGAAACATGCATTTAATGCTCTCTATGACTCTCTGTTCCTTCCAAGCTTTAGTCTTCACCAATCTCCCACAACTTCAGACCCTCGGCAACCTCTCTCTTCAACTCAAACAGGCTCAGCCTTATACCATGGTCAAAGCATTTCTAACACTGATAACACTCCCCATTCAAGGATGACTCTTTTCCATTCAGGGTTTAAGTCTGAAAATTTGGGTCCTGTTATAGACACCATTGCTTCAGTCCCTGAGGTTCAAGACTCTGCTCCTCCCAGTTCTCACTATGCAAAGTCTCCTGGGACTGATACTCATGTCCCCAGCTCCAAACAGAGAGCGGTCTTTGTCAGAGTTACAGACACCAACCTGACGAGTGCTGATCCTGGCTGTCCCTCTCCTATGCTTGAAACAATGGCAGCAAAGGGTCCAGAGACAGAAGTTGAAACAGTGAAGGAAGAGACGTTTTCTGTTCCTGTTGGACAGATTGATGTGGACGGTGTGCCTCATAACCGAGTATATGTTAGTCTAGGATCAGATGATGGTAGTGCAATGGATGTCTATTACAGTGCTGAAGAGGACAACATGGACGACAGTGGAAATGAAGAGATGTACACATTGGATGACAGAGAAGAAACTTCTCTATCTTCTTCAGTAGTGGATGAAATGAAAGAAGTGGGGCTGCGAGTGGAGATTCCACAGCAGGAGAAGATGGCGGAAAGACAGCAAAACAAGAGAAAAGATGTAAATCTAGGCTCAACTAATGTGCTGGAAGTGAGGGGCGGGGGAGATAAAATGTTCAATGAAGACAAACCAGAGCACCTTGATTGCCAACCTGAAGTACATCATAAATTAAGAGGCTACACAGCAGCAGCTGAGGGTCAGAAAAATGGGACTTCTGTGTTTCTAGAAGACAGTGATGTGAGGAAGGAGGAGCAAGTATCAACAAAGGCAAGGCCACAAATGAAAGAAAAGGGGGAGGAGGAGAGAAAGGAAGAGTTACTGGCCACACCGGTTCAACAGGTGAACACACTGAAGGAATGTGAGTCTGCTCTGCCCTCCAGTAAGCCGCATGGACAGGGGGAGGGGTCAGAGGGAAACTGGACCACAGGCAAACACATTCAAACAGACGACCACCCTAACAGACAGACACAGCTCCCAGGTTTCAGTGACAGGAGTATTGAAATTACACATAATGCCTCTGGTAACACAGTCAAGGAAGGCACAATCACTTATACTCTGACTGGGGAAAGAGAAAAAATAGACTGCCAGACATCCAGACAGCCAAAAGAGCTGCTGACTGCACAAGCAGAGAAGACAGGTGAAGAGAGCAAGGCAAGCATACCAACTAATAGCAGCTCTACAGAAAGTGTCAAGTCAACCTTCACGGTCACCAGCGTTGAGGACAGACACAGTGCATTCACAGGGAGTACCAGCAAAGCAGAGGTTGTCACAGGCACGTTGACACACAGTGCTGAGCTGCAATCAGATGCCACAGGGACTGAACACAATAGGGCTGCACAGAGAAGCAAGTGGGCGGATACTGTTACTCAGAGCACAACCAGAGCCAGCCCGGTGCCAGAGCAGGTAGCAGACAAGCTGTCAGTCACCTCCGCAGACACACACCATCCTGACAGAGAAGCTGCAGACACACTCCTGAAGAGAGACGACCATCCTCCAGCTGCGCACCCTAGCCCGCCTCAGGGGTAAGTGACAAAGTTTAATCTCATAGCAAAAGTTTGATTGTAAAATCGACATTCTGCAAGCGCTGTCTGCAGAGCTGGATTTTAAAACTCAACATGAAATAAGTGAAATGTGTGTTATGAAGATAACCTATATTCCTCAGCAGTGTGTATAGATGAAGGCAGGCCACTATTTTAACTACATGCACAGGTAGTAATAAGAGAAAGTGTAAAAAGTGAGTGTTATTTTTCTGAGTTTGAGAATAATAGTCTGTTAATTAAGGAAATACAGCCTCTGTGGCTCAATATAGCATACAGCATGTGTAGTTGCTGTGCTGCCCTGTACAATATGTAGCCTAAGGGGTAAGTTACATACATTGCCATTCCTGAACTCATAATGTAAAGTGATTTACATGTATGACCTGGTCAGCCTGTCTCACCCCAGCATGGGTTTATCTGATAAGGTGCTGAGCTGTGTGAAGACTAAACATTTTCTTACAGTAACATCAAGGTCAGCACCGGATGAGCTGGCTTGTTTACCAGCTTAGCTGTGACTCTTCAGGTTTACAGCAACACTTGCATGCACTTGTACACTCGTATAGTTATGTAACCCATGCTCACTGGGTGTTTCGATCATCATCAGAGCAGCATCAGAGGCCCTCACTCTGGCAGCCCAGCTCAGGTTAATCAGTCCAAGGAGCATGTGCAGTCCATACCTTTCTCCTCTTGTATAGCATGAAGAGTTAACGGCAAATGTGTTGATTGTGATTATTCCACTCTGCATTATTTTAAGGCTGACCTATCACTTGTGTGCTACAAAAGGATGTCATAATGATTTGTCATCACCCTGTAGATGCTGCATTCAAATCGCTGATTGACTGGGAATAGTCATTTAATCAAGATAGATCCTGGTCTGCAGGACAGAAGTGCATTTCTTTACTCACCACATTCCAGTAGCACTGGTTCAAATGCCACAGTGCTCTCTCATTAAGACACCTATATGTTTGAAGAAACACGTTTTTCAACATTAAATCTCCCTGAGGGGAAATCGGTTGCTTTTGGCACAGCGGGGTAGGCTGTGGTGATTGTTTGTGTGGGTGTGCACATTTGCTTTCACACATTTTGTTTTGTGTTTGTGTGAGAACTCACAGGTGAAGCTTGGCTTCCATTGGTATGAGATGATAGAAGTGATAAAACCTAATAGATGCTTTTTCTTTAAACATCAATGAGATAATCCTGAGATGTCAGGATGTGTGGCACATTTGACTCATGCAGATTTGTATCACTGAATTCAGTGGAATCTGAGTCCAAAGTTTATGTAAGTGCACAACTATTTTGAAACTTTTAGGGTTTTACCTTACACATTGCCTTGTTCTGTCACATTGTAAATCTGCTGACTACATAACATATTACATGATGAAATATTTACTTGCTATTTAACTACAGTATGGAATTTGCTATAGAGGTGGTTGTGTAGCAATAATGGTGCATTTGGTGTTTTTATGTTACATCCTCATTGTCAGTTTGATATGGTATGGTCATTAAGACATATGTTGTTTAATTGAGGTATGACATATGTGTAGCCATAGACAAAGTGTTTTTTTTATGAATAACAGAGTGTAATTTACCTTAATGCACCATACCCTCTTTGTCCACCTTAGACTATATTACAGCCAGTGATGTCAACTGGGCTATAATGTCGCAGTTACTCTTTTGCTTGATGTTGCTTAAACCACAGGATGGCAGTACAGACTTGTCTTTGACTTGTGAATGCACGAAGCTGGCTGGCATCTCATATTTGATTCCATATCATACCTACACACAGAAAAAAGGAGGGCTCTTCGTGCAAAGGGTAGTTGTTCTGTAGGACAGTAATGACTTCAAGAATGGTCTGATAACAAAGTGGCATGTCAGAGCAAAGAACTAAAGAAAGAACGTGTTTTCAATACTACTAATTTGGAACAGTTCATGCTGCATTAAAGGGCTCTTTAACCATTTTCTAATACTATATAAAAGTTTAAGGTAATGTTGAGCTGATAGAATAGTTACATCATTTCAAAATAATGAATGAATGAATGAATAGATAAACATCTCTAGTGTTATTTCATAAGCTGCCGACAAACAAGCCTCCTCCCCTCAAAATAACACAGCTCCTGATGGACAGGCATGCTGATGCCTACTGATAGATGAACAAGGCAGTTAGGCAGCCCCACCCGTCCTATAGGGCTCCTGTGTGGTAGAGTCACGAGGAATAGAAGTCATTCAGAGTGGGGATGCACATGCCAAATGTAATGTCTTACTCTGAAACCCAACCACAAGCAAATGTTTTTCTAGCCTTGTGAGGACACACCAAAATGTGTCCCCTGCTTATGTTGGTCCTAGACCATAGTTGGAGAAACCAGGATTTGGAGGGTTATTAAAATCCACTTTTCCAGTGTATGTTAGCCAATTATTAGAGTCCATTGTATTGAGTCACTGAAAAATGGTGTCCACTTTACATCGCAGAGTAATGACAAGTTATCCAACTGGTGTCCACTTGAGACAAATGAAGTCTCTTAGCTTGCTAGCTGTCATTTTTGAATGTAAGCCGGCACTCCATTTCACCTAGGATTTTTCCCTAAGCTGAGAGGGACACACGGTCTGATAGATGGCAGGATAAGATCTGAAGCCTGCAGAGGCATGTGTCGGTTCAGAGGCCGGGATCTTAGCTGCTACACCTTCACTGACCTTTGTCCTTTGTTTTCTAACAACCTCATTACTGAAAGTGCTATATGGCAGCTGACCTGCGACATGAGTGGAATGACAAGCCTGTGGAGAATTTCATTGTACTGTATGCAAAAATGACACCTTATGTCCCACTGCTATAATAACAGGATGTTTTTCAGACTGTATCCGCTCAACTCAGGACTTTAGGGGGCTGGGCTAAGAGTTTATCCTAGTCACTACTAGCTGTACATTTTCTCATTTTTTTATTGACCAGGCCAACTGAAACAAATCTAATCCTGCATTTACTTGCCTCATACTAGAATCAGTTTTAGCAGGTGTAAATACAACACTGATATTTGATTGCCATTTGGGGGCACCAGTTTCACTGACTTTCATAAAGAGTGATAATAATTATTTTGCGCTCCGTCTAAAGTCATTAAAGCAAATATGTGGGTATAAAGTCTTTGTACCCATGCACCTCATGCATTAAAAGCACACACTGCACACACAGCATCTATAAATCACACACATGCTTTGTGCTTGAAGAAAATGACTGACATGTAGCATGTTAGGCATGATAATTAGACGGATTAAACAAAGAACACGGTGAGCCTGTCTGTAATGTGTAATCAACGTATCACAGCAACTATGATGTTTTCTTGGCAGCTGTCACTATTCTGTGCTTTACTGCAATGCACTTTTCTATACGATACTATTATTTCCCAGTACGGTGGTTTATGTCGGGTAATTAAGCATGTGTGTTTTTTTGGGTCGTCGTGCTATGAAGCATCAAGACGTTCTTTCTCAAGCAGATGGCATCTCTTGCAGGAATCCAAAAAGAGAGCAATCGGCAGTCATATGCTCAATAGTCAGTTCTTAATTCCCTCTAGATGTGCATAGAGTAGCAAGGCTAAGCAGAATACACACAAACACACTGGTTTTTAACTCAGATTTCCATCCAAATCATGTATTTTTAGATCAGCAGTCAACCAAATCTAAACTTTTTTTTTTCTTCCTGGTCTGTAATTATATGAGCCATGCCAACACATATTTGGCTGCATCGTCACCAGACAGTGAAATGGAAGGAATTAATCACTTGTTAATGCTAGCAGACATCAAGAGGGCTTGGTGGCTTTACTTGTGTGTTGGCTGTGCAAGTACGCCGACGGCCTGCGTTCATCTATTTCCACAGAATTCAAACTGGCAATTCTTCAAAATCAACACGAATAAAGCCTCCACCCCAAACAATTCCTTCTCAGTCTGTGAGTGACTGATGTTGACACTGTGTCTGTGTGTTTTTACAGCACAGTTCCACTGAATGGCTCTGGCATTTTGTTAGAGAGTGCAACATTAAATATCCCAAGCATCCAGCTGTCGGTCTGCATTGTTATCTTTGCCAGATCTGGATGCTTTGAGAAGGGAGGTGTTGTGCTGTATGTTATCATGCATCAGCTGTGTGGTGCAGATATTACATAAATCTGAAATCTGCATATAGTCTAACCCAGATTGTAGGTGATAATTTGTTTGAGGAAAATAAAATGAACAGTGTAGTCTTTTCCAGGATGTTCATCAGTACACAGAAACAAAAAAACAGTCTCGTTTATACACCCAAAAAGCATAATTTGTAATGCACATTAGTGTTTGTTTGTACCTTCCTCCTTATTATCTCTTTTGCTTTGAGTTAAAATACTTAGTGGAGAAAAAAAATACATACAATCTTCCTTCCTTAGTTTGGTAATTGTTCTTCAGATTTGTACGCTCCTGTAAGCCAGCTTGAGTACACTGCGAGCTACACATTATGCCAAGGAGGAACATGACGTTATAGGAAAACGTCCTTTCATGTGCCGCACCTCAATGTCAAAAATTGCTTCTCATCCCCTGATTCAGTGTGTCGTGCACTTTAATCTTTACTGTTTGGTTTGTTAACCTGGCAGATATTACAGTGCACGCATGTACATGAAATTAATGAGTGTGTGAGCGTCCATATTTTCACAGAATGTTCAGACACATAGGCAAAGGAGGATGGGTGCCAAAGTTTTTGGGTGCCCTCCAGTGTAGGAGTGTTACTGTGGTTAGAGTTGCTGCAGGGTTACACATCTTGAGAGAAAACAGTAGGGGAAAAAAAAGAGAAATAGAGATATGCTTCGTAAACTTAGTGTGACTTGTTGTGTTTGAAATGAGGAGCTGTGCTGAGGGGAGTGGCCATGTTTTTAACTAGATAAACATTGGCTATTTTGTGAAAGGAGTGCTATTTAAAGTGACAGTTCGCCTCAGAATTAAAGAGCGACTGAGCTCAGAAGTGGTTTTTGGGCAACTATGAGCTCACCCTGCCCATCTGTTATGAAGATCCGATCTTATCTTTCTCGAACACAAGGGAAAGTTGCTCACCGTGTTAATCTTATCGTAAATAGTGTTTCTGTTTGCTGCCGTTTGGCCACATCTACACGACAGACAGCGTGATCCCAAAGTTAATGACTCTTTGTGTTCAGTGTGTGTGCGATGTCATGGATACCAGCGAGTGTGTTCAGGGCTACTGATAGTCAAAACATGTGCACTCAAGCACTCTTAAGACACTTTGCATCCCCTTATACAATCGCTGAAAATAGTCTTCACCTCCTTGACATTGTGCATGTTTTGTTGTTGCAAACTGATGCCTTTATTTATACTATTCTGAATTTAAGTTAATATTTCATTTCAGAATGCGTTTTGTTGTTTTTCCCACTTTTCTGTTGCTTTACACAGATGTCTTTATAAATGTGAGAGGAAAATTGGAGAAATGCATGTAAAGGTGTGCACTTCAATCTTTCAATCAAGTGTCACGCAGCAAAAATGGAACATTACTGAACATAATGTTTCTCATGTCACTCAGATGTCATCCTGGGGTTGTATTTAAGGGCTTTGAACAGTAGTTTTCTTTCTTTTTTTCTTTAAATTCTGTTAATGCTGTCACTCAGCTCCTTCACTAGGGGGGGTTTAAGTTGGATGTTCCTTCAGTATATTCAAGTACAGTATGGATTATGAGATTGACTTAGGTATGACGTTCAGCAGAGACATGCAAAGACAAATACTATAGGGTGCAATCCATTTTTTTTCCCCTTGTCTGATTTACCCAAGTCAGTGGCGAAATTGGACCTAGTATGGTCTGTCCTAGCAGGAGACAAGAGGATAACTATTTCTGAGTAACAACTGAATTATGATCTCAGTTTAAAAACCTGGTTAAAATAAAGAGATTTCTTTATTTATTTTTTTATTTCTTTCTTTCTTTATTTATTTTTTTTGCATGTCTTGAAGTCTCTCAGAAATCTACAGTGCTCCATTGTTATAATAAGGCTCGGGGCTCACGTCTGTCTGAACAAAACAAGATTACACTACATTACAGACATTACAGTCTCACTGAATTACCCCACTGGTCCTCTGAACATAGATTCAGAGTTGTTAGTACAGAGCAGGAAGAACCAAACTGCAGGTAATCTACCATTTCATCATGATCTTATTCCAGCCATTATGTTTAGCCAAGCAATCTGATTGCTCGCTCCAACTGTGTTGATAATTCACATGAAACACGGCTAGTTGTGTTTCACTGGGTGCTCATTGCTGTGGTTGGTTGCTATGTCAACTCTTGTGGGGAACTGTTTGTAACTTTTTTTTTTTCCCTGTATTCTCATATACACCCATTCAAAAGTTTAGAATCACTGAGAAATGTAAATGGTTTTGAAAGAAACTGATTCACCAAGGTAGCATTAAATTAATTTAAAAAAATAAATAAAATACACGTGTTTGACAATGTATTGTTACAACTTACTATGTTTGAAATAACTTTTGTATTCAGTCTTTCCATATGATTGCTAAGCCGCATTTATTCCTCATCCTGAAGTAGTCATGCTTATGTGCGTATTTTGTGAAAGCTCTATCTTTATATTAACATGCAAATGAAAACAATTATTCTGTGTAATGAAGTGAAAAAATAGTTTTTCATTTGCTACAGTATCTACCACACTGGCATTGTGTAGAAACTATGATGCCCGTCGAAAATGAGCCTTGTTCCTAATGCATCACTGTCATATCTGTGAACACATATTGTTTTAATTTAATAGCAAGAGAAGGGGCAGATGTTAAGCAGTTCATTATGATAATTTTGCAGTTGTGACCTTTTGAGGAATCCACCCTGGCATTAAGCTGGTGTGTGTCATCGTCTGTGAAACTGAAAAGGAGTCACAAAGTAATAGTACCTGCTCTGCCAACACGTCCTAGGGGTCAGATTCCGGGCTTGATGACAGTGTGTCATGATCCATTTTCTTTTGTTTTATTTTGCAGCCTTGTATATCATTTGCTGACAGTCACCCACACATTTCGTGACAACGGCAGGGCCCTTTGCCAGCTGCTATGGAGCTGCTAATTTTTTCCCCTCCCTGAAACCTTTCCTCTAATAAACTGTTGAAGGTCGAATGACTCAGGGATGGTGAAACGATTTAAAATTACATTAGTGCCCTTCTTAAATTCAATTCAATGCACAGTTGCGTAAAACAGTTTGTTTGTAAGCTGGGGTAGCATTATGGCTGGCCTGCATGTGGTAGAGTTGCTTAAGATCAAGCCACTATAAACACAAGCTGACACACTCATGCATATAGCAGCTGCCTTTGTGGATGCTCTTATCTGATGCCATGAGCGCTCTGCAGCAAGTGTGTATTTGAACAAACAAATGCACAATACTTTATCAAAGAGTTTGGCTTTGTACACTCAGTATAAATGGAAATGTGAGTTGACAGCAATTACTTTATGTTCACTAATTATTCTTACCAGTGGTGTTCATGTTAATGTAAATACAAACTCAGTTCACGATAATGTTGCTGTGTTTAGCCCAGGAGTAAATCTAGTTGACACTCTATTAAGATGATTTTGATTCATTTGAATCTTTAATGAGTTCTTTTCACCCTACTCAGATTCTGATTCTTATCTTTATCTTATCATGGGCTACTTTGCTTTTTTTATTGTCATAAGAAGCAGAGCCAGTGAATTAATCCAGTCGCTGTAAATATTCTTTGGCGCTGCACACAAGTCTCCCTGTATAATTTGCATTGTTTGCTTTACATGATCACCACACCCTGGCAGAGCTACTTCCTGCACTGTGTGGGGCAATTACAGTCATTAAATTTTATCTTTCACTAAGCCTGTCTTTCTGTCTTGTCGTTTATTATCATCTTTGACTGTCCCTCTGTCTTTTTAAAGGTCCCCGAATGCTTCAGGTGTCATCAGACAGGCTCTAGAAGTTTTTGCTTCGAAGATTGAGCAGGCTAACTTGGAAACAGCTGACACCATGACTTCAGGCTACAGCACCCTGAGCACCACTCTCTCCATAAAACCCTCCACTCCCACCCTTGGGGATAGTGATGAAACCAAAAAACGCTTCCATAAAGTGTCTCTGATCACTGAGACTGACGCCACCACTCATCTGAGTCAAGACACTGTTAATTTCAGTAAACCGAGCACTCCAGCAAAAGAGTCAAACGGAACAGATCTGCTCTCCATTGCACCAGAGTATAAATGGAAAAATCGATTCGAAGGGGTTTCTCAGTGTAAACCAACAGAGGAATCTTCTCTGTCTGACTCTCTGAATTCCACTATGTATAACACCCGCTCTGGCTCAGTGTACACACAACACCTCCTCACCTCCTCCTCCTCCCCCTCCCCCTCCCCCTCCCAAGAGACACATAGTTCCCTTGGCAACAGGCTGACTGACAGGACCGGAGTCTATCTGAGCCGTGAGAGCGAGCCAGCGGGAACAGCAAGAA
>OMKZ01014056.1:40167-51175 GCA_900302535.1 Neoniphon sammara
ATTGTGAATAGTGAATAAATTACTTTGGGTATTTCTACATTCAGTCTCTTCACTGTGGCTATTCAGTTGTCACTTTTGTCAAAATTGGAACCATTGTTTATGTGAAAATAGAGGCCTACAGCTTATCCCTACTAAATCCTAAATCTCCATGTGTCAAAATGCAAAAAGAATTGCAGAGAACTGATTTGCAAAAAACATAACAAGCAGCGTTTGCCGATTTATGTCATGTAAACCAGATTTTGAACCTGGTAGATCAGGGTCAAAATAATCTGAATGCACAAAATCTGCTGGCTCGCAGGTTTACCTCTGTGATACACCTGTGAGCCAAAGATTAGAGACTCCTTTGTATTTACTAGGTCAGTAAAAGGCACCGGAGCGCCATTCAGCCCTTCAGCTTGCATAGGCTGAAAATGTGAAAAGGCGGTCTGTTGCAGTTTGGAAAGAGCAAGATGCTTTTGTGCCCTCTAAATTAAAGTGTGGATGAGATTGGTAATTGTTTTCTCAAACAAATAATGCAATTTAATGTGGAGTTATAATTGCAAAGTTCTTTTTTTGATGAAATGAAAATGGGAAAGGGGACACTGATGAGGACTTTTGAAATAATAGATACTGTGGCTGGCCCTTTTCATTTGTAATGCGATCCAGAAGGTAACCTGTTTCCTGGTAAACAGAGAGTAGAGGCCAAACTGATACCTGAGACCACACACACACACACACACACACTCACACACACAGGTAAATCAGTACACAGGTCACATGGTGCTAGTTTACAGTCACATTCCAAGCCACATCCTACATCCTAAAATTCCAACAACACACTGTCACCCAGATCAGGACACCAGTATGCACACACACACACACACACACACACAGAATGTACATATGTACACAGGTGGGGCAGAGGACAACTGTGTTCATTCATTAGTAACTGAACAATATTCAAACTCAAACACTGATCATCCCGAAACACCAAGAAGACGACAACTTATTTTTGCAGCAGGTGTCAGCTGAGGGAAGTTTGTCAAGTGTAGGACGTTAGTGAAAAGCATCAGGTAGGACGAGTGCGGGGGAAGATTTGTTTCCCACCTGTCAAAGAGACACCTGTTCTGTCCTCACCAACCCTCTGTGGCATCCCTGGAACCTGTTGAGCAGGGCTTCATGAATATAAGCAATGTTTGGATTGAATGGCATGTGTAAATTTGCCAGATGGACCGTTGTGCTGTTAGTCATTCCTAGGGCATTTGATGTGGTTCATGTTTGACAGTGTTACTGCAGATCTTTTTTTTTTTTTACACTGGATGTTACTTTGGTAGGGACCTGCTAGTCACCTAAAAGTACCCCGAAGTGCTCAAAAAGTTCCCAAAAGCATCCTAAAGTGCTCCAACAGTTATCCAGATGTACTTTTGGGTAACTGTTTGTGTACTTTTTGGTACTTTTGGATGATTAGTAGGATCCCTTTGGGGTCTGTGGTCCACCTACCTCAATGAGAAGTCTCACATGATAATTACAGAGAGGAACGGGTGCAGATTTGTTATATTTGTCTCTCCTAAAGTTGTTCACAGGTATGGACCATGGTAATGATAATATTTAATCCCTAGATCTAATAATGATTTCTAACTTTTTGCTTTGTCAGTAGTAGAAATGGTAGGGAGAGAGAAAGTAGAGATAAAAAATAAAAAAGATTGAAAACAGTTAAAATGAAGTAAAAAAATAACACATAGATGTTTATCTTATCTTATCAAAACACAAGAAAATGCACTATCAAATATAAATCAGATGCTAGGTCTGCTAAAATTTACATATTTTCCTCTCTTTTTCTCTAGCTTACCAAGGAGAAGGAGCATGGAAAGCTCAACCCTCGACCTGGAAAGGTGAGTCTCCACCTAAAAACACACCAACCATCAGATCAGCAAGTCCAAACTGTGTATTGTGAGGCAATTTGGTAGCAAGTTTTCACTCCAACCAAACATTACAGCAGCTGATTTCACGGACGAGTGCAACCAGAGAAGAGGAACAAATCAGTGAAGCCACGATAATAGGCTGTATTACTGTGGAATCTGCTGTAACAATAGCTAGATTGATAAACACTTTCCATTCCCCAGTGATGACAATTGGCACAAACCAGTATGGTACTGTACAGAGAGAATAGAGTGAGAATAGAGAAAACATAGAGAGAACATCATTTACAGAATAGATTGAAGGCTGGAGACTTTGGCAACTTGGGATTTGTGGTTTAATTCAGATTAGCTAAAGCACTCATTTGGCCATACTCGATCAGCTGTTACTCAATGACACTGAACAGATTTTTTTTTCCTCACAAATTTCTTAAAGCAGAAAGCAAATGCTCAATAAATACTTTATTTTCTATCAATTCTGGCTAAACTGTTATCGCAAAGAAGTTTTATTCGCCTACCAAGCGATATATTGTAGTTCTAGTAGTGATGTGAGTGGTGATGTCTAGTTAGCACATGAATTGTGTCAACCAGATCATTTTCTATGAGCAAAATGTGAATATGGTTGTTTGTTTGAGCTGACTTGTCCTTGTTCTGGCTAAAGAAAAGGGCATCTGACCAACCAAATCAATACAAGACGTTCCCTGCACTGTGTTATTGCTTTCGTCAACACCTGTCTACTTCTAATACCTTCCATCCTACACCTTTTACCTTTTCCAGGTGTCACCATCGTGTCTTGGCAAACCATTCGCTCTTCACCAAACAATCAAAAACTCCCAAGCCATTAGTTAGGAATTTCAGCTTGTGATTGATGCTGTTGCGTTGCATACCGGTTGTGTTCGCCCATGGCAGGATGGTCAGGTTATTAACTCGAAATGTCAGGCCTGCTCCTGCTTGCAGCCAGAGGAACCTTCCCACTGTGGTAATGTGGCAGCTGAGGAACCTGAATGTAGAGGCGCAGTTGACATTTAGGTTCCCTGAGTAAGTTTGTGCACCTCGGGGACTCAGACCTGTACTGGCTAATTACACATGGCTATACACAGAAACCGGATTTTATAATAAGATGCTTAACTGTACTCTGATTCAGCCAGGGCTAACAGTGAACTGTGGAAAACCCGAACATTTTAGTCAGAGAGTACATTGTGTGCCTCACAGACACTGACCTGTCCTGATGGCTCTGCATGTTTTTGTAGCACTGGTCACAAAGGTAGCCATGATAAATACGTGCCATTTTTCATTTGGTTTTTGTTTTCATTTAACATTTTTGTGATTTTCTTGTTTTTCCTCCTGTTGCCACCGCTAATGATAATCGGGAACGCATCCTATTTTACAACCCTCCCAGCGTGACATGTCAAGTCAAGTCAAAGTTTATGTAAAGTGCAGTTTCACACCGGAGTGTCTCAGTATACTTAACAGCATCAGTAAAACGACAAAACAATAAACAGCAATGAAAGTGCCAAAAGGGGACGTGACTATAAAAGTAAAATAAAATCATGTAAGATCATAAAAATAGCACATGATAAAATAAAATAAACCATGGAAAATATGGCATGTTAAAGCTGTAGCAAAGTGAGGTGATTAAAATTATACGACAATGGAAAGACCTGGGTTTAAAAATGACACAAGAATGGGAATTTCTAACAGAAGGGGGAAAGAAGTAACAACAAAAGCTCTTTTTTTGGCAGGCAGGCAATCTGCTGTGCATACTGTGACATGGTACATTATGTATTGTGTACATCACATGCCTCAGGAAGATTTGAATGAAACTGGATATGCAGTGTATGGTTGGCCATGAATCACGTTTTCTCTCCGCAGAGAAAGAATAACATCTAGGGATTATATCTGCTTCACTCATCAAAATGTATGTAATGTTCTTGTCAATTCGAAATGCCTATTTTTTTCATTTATTTATTTATTTATTTTTTCTCGAGCAGGTTCAGTTCGTGCCTCCTCAAATTATTTTGGACATCATTCTAATATTACTGTGTCTGCCATTCTGTCACTCCCACGGTCTAAGCATATGGATTTTGATATGAAATCACAGTCGACATGGTGTTTTCCACATTAATAATAAGTCGTAATTCAAATGTCTTCCTCTCTATTGCAGTTACAGATGACTTTTTTTACAGATTCAGGTCCACCAAATTACATACTATAAATTCATCTATTATCCAGCTTAATGGTTCTAGCATCCACTGTGCTTTCTACACTGTGACCTCCATGTCAACAGGTTGCCGTAGTAACTCAGGAGAATGAACAGAGGCGTTAGTATCAGACCCACATTAGACCCACTGCAGTGTCCCTGAGCAAGATATTTTAATCCCCACTGTTAATCAAAGTCAAAGTTTATTTATATAGCTTGTTATGTCTTGTCTAGATGTACATCTTTGACCGGACGGGGATGTGCGGCCAGAGGATTGAGGTGCGCAGTGATGTCATCGATGCCACGCCCTGGCAGCTGCAGGAGACCATCTCCATCAGAGTGGTCAGAGGAGGGTGAGTGGTCAATGAGCAGTTTTTCACATGAATAGTGAATTGGGGAAATTATCCTTGACTTTCAAGATACCAAAGCAGGCTCTGCAAGCACTTACGCATCCGATATTTGTGACAGACAGATATGATCTCAGCTGTTGAGGAAAAGTCAAAGCAGGACAGATATGATCCTCCTGTGGTATGATTAATGCATCAGTTGAGATCTAAGCAGTAGACTGTTATGGTTTCCTTTTTTATTGCTTGGTGTTTCATGGCTTTCAGCAGCACCACATCACAAATTTACTTGGCCTTTTCCTCGTTCCACTGCCGCATATTTGGCATGAGATTTAAGCTCGTGTGGGTTTTTTGGCTTCTTCAGAATTACCAAGTGAGGTATGACAAACACCTCCGCACCTCTTTGGTCCTTTAACGTCAACCTTCCGACATTCTCTAAGACTTGTAATTAAACACCCTCAAATGAAGCTCTGGATGCATTTCATCAGATCAAAAGTGCAATTCAGATCCAGTGGTGCACGCATCCACGCCCACGGAAACACTCACACCTCTCTCTGATATGAAATAATTTATCCTGAGCCGACAGAATGTGAACCTGTGAACCCAACCCTGATGGCACTGCTCTCTCCCGCACTGAGTCCAGGCTAATGCTTGCATGACTTCTTACAATGACAATAATTACAGAGTGAGTTCAAACTGCAGAACTACCCACGCTGCAGATAATGCTGGAACTAAAGGGATTTAATTCAATAGCATTTGTATCCCATTAGCCTCTGACTTAAATTAAGGTCTGGAGAAATTTATTAACAGATGCACTAAGCCATGCAGCACAACGGTTGTTTAATAATGCTTGCCTAAGGTATGCAACATGTATGAGAACACTGTGTGCAGTTTTCATGTAGGAGAGCACCCTGTATATTTGGGCCCAAGTAATGGTACTATTATTCCACTTTGACTTTGATTAACTATCTTAATCCTGTGTTTTTCTTGCATTTGTTCTTTAATTTCCACCAATCATTTGTCAGAATCCCAGAAACTTTTTATCCAGTCTGTGCATAATGCTGTCTTCTTTTCCTTTCCTTGCCTTTTCTTTCCTCTCCTTTCCTTTCAGCAGTGATACAGTAGGGATCTCTGTATAATGAAATAAAAAATAAACATATAATGATTAAATTGACGGCTTTGATTTAGTAGCACACCACCAACTATGAAAATTACAGATGAAACAAGGCCAGCAGTCAAAGAAGTTATGAGTATTTGTTCTCTGTGTGAACAAGTGTGAACATTGTTATAACATCGCTTTTAGAGTAATGATGTGACGGTGCAGCATTGTGTAATTATTTGCATAAGCGGGTCTCTGAATTTTTCACAGCTTTACTAGTTGTGAAACAGTACAATATGCACCATGTCATTCTGCACAACAGGTTTGCATGTGTGCCAAATGGCGGATTTTCTGAAAACTAGTTTTTAACCCAGATCCGTGCACAGAGGAACTGCAGTCAGGTTTCCATACACAGAGATTTCAATCTCTACATCATTGGTTTGCCATTTAATCGGCCTACCCTCCTTTCCAGATGGGTGCTTTATGAAAAACCCAACTTCAAAGGGGAGAAGATTGCGCTGGATGAGGGAGACATCGAGCTCACCTGCCCCTTCAACCCTCCGGAAGAGGAGGAGCAGCAGCTGCAGAACGGGCAGAAGGAGAAGGCAGAGCAGAACAATGAGCAGAATGGAGAGAAAAGTGGCGAGCAAACAGAGGACGCCAAGCCGGCCAGGCGGTTCATCATCGGATCCATCCGCAGAGCTGTCAGGGTAAGAGACAGAGTCGGCGTACAGGGTTGTTCTTGGTTGTGTTTAAAACCAAATTGTGCTGGTAGGACTTGGTAGCAGGCACTAATTAATCTACGGCGCTGAACTAACATGAGAGACTGTAATAACATGGTGACAGAAGGTAAATTAGTTTTCTTATGGCAGATATTCCACTAACTGTCTGCCTTCATATTTTCTGTTCAAATCCAGTGATATGTAAATAGACAACAGACCTCCATGTTACAGTATATTTAAGAGTTTATAACCTCCTTAATATTATCAAATGCTATTAAAATGGTCACACAACTCTCACATATGTAGTATTCAGTATGTAGACCTTATGGTATATAGCTACTGTTACTGTATAGCACCATCTAGTGTTAAAAAATAAGAGTGCGCACCTGTTGACCTGAAGGTATTTCAGGACACGTTGCCTGACGTGCCTATTTGATGAGTGCCAAAAATATTTTAAGGTGTTCTTTATTTAATTTTTCAATATAATTTTGCCAAATTGGATTAGGTAAATTATTTATTTATTTATTTATTTATTTATTATTGTTTGTGTGTATATCTCCAAATTCTGCAGCAATATACTGCAACATTTGTCCGACAAAATTGTAGTTTACGAATGCAGGTAGATTTCTACTGAGACTTCCAAGGTAGCTTTTTTGTCAGTCTCCTCCTGTAACTGTCAAAGATTGCATCTATTGTGAAAGGTAAAGAGAGTATTGTTGCATTCAGGCAAACCTCCACAAAGGCTACCATTTGATATGTTCTTTGAACTCTCTCAGAACTGCATTGTTGAAGCCTGTGATTTTCTCTGTTGCTCAACATTAATGGATCCTCCTCCCCCTCTCTCCTCTGTTAGGACTACAGTGTCCCAGACATCAGTCTTTTCCCAGAGCAGAACGCTGAGGGGAAGAAAGTCATCTTCAGAGATACCTCGGATGATGCCAGGATCTTTGGCTTCCCCATCAAAGCCAACTCCATCATCATCAATGCTGGACTGTGAGTTATTACAGAAATGCATGCATGCATGGATTGTAAGAAATTCAGCACAGAGCACTATGCGGTTATTGTATTATGCTCAAAAATTCTCAAAAGTCAAACTATCTATTTTATCATTAGTTATAGACCTTTTAGTTTATGTTTTAGTGTTTGTTTATCATGTCTTATGACTCATCGGGTCTGTTATCTTCCCTGCTGCTCAGATGGCTGGTGTACGCTCAGCCCTTCTTCCAGGGGGTCCCCCGGGTGCTGGAGGTGGGTGGGTACCCCACCCCTGCAGCCTGGGGAGTGGAACATCCCTACGTGGGGTCACTACACCCACTTAAGATTGTAAGTGCTGTTGTTTGCTGTTATAACCAAGTATTAATAAGTCCCTTTCCTGATGTTACATTAATCATTGATAAAAGAGCTGTTTACAGAAAGTAAATTTAGTTGTTTTTTTTTCTTTTTTTGCATTATAGGGTGAACCAAGAGTTGAAAACGTAAATGAGCCAAAGGTGAGAGCATAAAATTACTAATACATCATTGCTCATAATAAACAAAGCTACCAAATGCTGACCTATGAATGTCCAGGGTCTAGTAATAAACCAAAAATGCCATTGCCTTACTTAACCGTACAGATTGTGACTTATGATTCTAGATAATGATCTATGAGAAGCCATATTTCACCGGGAAATCGAGGACCATAACCACCAACGCGAGGGACTTCATGACCAGAACCAGCAGGCAGCAGACGGCGTTTATGTACAATGTTGGCTCCCTCAAAGTCCTGGGAGGAATGTGAGTGCTGCATGTCGAGCTTTAAGGGTTAAAAACATCGGCAAGCTGACAAGATAACTTTAAGAGTAATATACTATTACAGACTCATACTGTAATTTGTAATTGTCTATTTTTCGATGTGTCCCTGTTGTCAATACATATTGTAAGGGGTGCCAGGTTATCTTATATCATCATTGTGTGAGTTTAATTATAATTTTAAATGTTTAAATCTTAAATCCAGCCATAAATAGACCAGGTGTCATAATATATCATAATATCAATATCAATATCATAATATTAGTAAGTCAGTAATAAAAAATCTCCATGAGCATGAAATTGGAGGAACCACATATATGCTCATTTTTATAAACTTGTCCATGCCTGTTTCCTTAGCTGGGTGGGTTATGAGAAGGAGGGTTTCCGAGGCCACCAGTACCTGCTGGAGGAGGGAGAGTACCATGACTGGAGGGTGTGGGGAGGCTGTGACTCAGAGCTGCGCTCCGTCAGGGTCATACAAGCTGTAAGTGGCCAGGACTATTTCACAGCAACACCTGATTATTAATTGTTTAATGAATAATAGTTCAAATGCATTTAAATCCGTCATCCAAAGAATAGTAAAAGTTCAGCTCCCATTGTGTGCTAGCTAGAATGTGGGCTTGATGTTAATTATTGTTAATTTAATTGAATAAACTAATAATTACTTTAACGTAGGGCTGAGTGATATACAGGTCTATCATGATATAAGACTAGATATCGTGTGAGATTTTGGATATTGTAATGTCATGATATGGCATAATTGTAGTCTTGTCCTGGTTTTAAAGGCTGGAAAAACATTGTAACCTTGAATGAATCGCGCAGTGTGATTTGTTTCTAACGTCCTGGTCTGTCCCCCCTTGTAGGATCTGACCGACCCATTGATGGTGATGTTTGAGCAGCCAGAGGAGGAGCAGGACGAGGCGCAGGAGGAGAACACTTTCGAGGTGACGGAGGCCATACCTGACGTAGAGCTGTTTGGGTTCAAAACCACCACCCGCTCCATCCACGTACTCAGCGGGGCGTAAGTTGATAGATATTAAATTTACTAGTTTTACCCATTGAAGTGATAATACATATTTCAATGATCAGGTAACTGTTTCTTTTCCTACCAGATGGATCGCTTACTCTCATGTGGACTTCTCGGGTGACCAGTACATCCTGGAGAAAGGCTTCTATAATAACTGTGCTGACTGGGGCTCCGACGACAACCGCATCTGCTCCGTCCAGCCCATCCTGTTGGTGAGCACTGCTGTGAAAAAGGAGCACGTTGTCAAAGTATTATCTTGATCAGACCGATAATGTTCTAATATTATACTTTTCTGTGTTGTTTTCTAGGCTCCAGGTGAAAAGCCAAAGACGGGAACTACGGTGACTATTTTGTCTTGATTTTCTAACTTCTATCCTCTTGTACGCCTCAGGCTCTATTTTATCCTATTTGGTTTTCAAATGTTGCAAAGACCCGAGCAGGTGTGCTGTATTGTTAAAGGGACATTCCTTGAGAATGATTGCTCTACAGCTTTTCACAAAAGAGCACACACAGTTGCAGTATAAGCCTAGGACTCCGAGCGCTGTGATATTTGATAGAAATATGGGCTGAATTACCTGCAATCTGGACATCATCCTGAAACGGGCCAGTGTAAATCTCAAAGAAAGCCTGTAATATAGCTAGCAAGTGTGTATGCAACAAGGTATGCAGTCTGGTGTGTATATGTTAAGGTAGGAGGAGCAGAGGGGTGCAGCAGGGGCACTGGAGTTTAAAGCCAAACTATAAGGGGAATTCTTAGTGTCCCTCTAAACAGAACCTGTCACTCAAATGACTAGCTGCCAGACTATAATGTGCACCTTTTGACTGTTAAAAGCAGGCGAAAATATGAATGAACTTCTGGCAGAGCAACACTGCACTCTTACAGAAAAATCTAGGACCTACATCTGCATAGAGATAGTCCTCCATTATATATGTAATAATCTGAATCTCTGAATTTCCTCTCTGTCTCCGTCTGTGTGTCAGATAATGCTGTACTCGGAGCCAGACTTCCAGGGGGAGTGTCACATCTGCTGCCAGAATGATGAAGCAGTGTCGGACAAATTACTGACCAAGTCCTGCCGAGTGGCCGGGGGAAGGTGAGGAGCCTTTGCACCGGCACTGCAGGGAGCGGAGGAGAGGGGGGGGAAGGGGAGGAAGCTGTCCGGATAGAAAGCAAGAGACAGATGTGGAAGGGTGAACTAAAGATAGAGAGTGTGCAGGAGAGGTTTAGGACAACAAAACATACATGAAATGGACAGAGGAGTTTTGTGGTGGGTTAAAGCTTTCAGGCTGCATAAAGCATTGATGTGACAACTTGTTTTTATCCACTTTGAAATATATAAACTCCAGCCATAACCCATTTTCACCACAGTGTTCTATTAAATCTAATTCCAAGTTCTCACCAAAGCCTGTAGAGAGAAACCCAACCTGCAACCGTTCAATGCAGTGAGACGACAAACAAAACACATGCAGTACAGTCTTTTGGGCATCAGGGGGCGGTGTTGAGCATTAGCTAAACGGAGTACAGAATACATGGCATTCAATGGAGCCAAATGCTATAAATTAATTACCACTGTTGACTTTAAATATTTACGAATAGCTGGACTGTCAGTGTCATTGTCACTTAGTCACTTGTTTATAATGAAAACAAAATTATAAGCTGAAATTCAATCAGTGCTTGTAAAATTATGACAATTTCAAAAGATTTGCACCAACATTGAGATAGAAAAGTGTTTTGGTAAATGGTTACAACTTTCATTCATCTAAGCGCATGGAGATGTATCATCTTTGCTATAGTCCGTGTATGAGAGAAAGGTGGCTCAATATGTATGATAGTAATCACTTCAGGGTGCCGGGTCAGGACACTATTTAGTGTTTAGGTGGAGTGAGGAAATAAGATGCAGAACCCAAAGATAGCGTTTAGATGCTTTATCTT
>OMKZ01014078.1:3480-19481 GCA_900302535.1 Neoniphon sammara
CCGCCAACCCCCCAGCTGTCTCTATGCCAACAGCTAGACGGGGACGCAACAGATGCACTGAGACGTGCCTGGACCGACGGGTAATTTCCACCACTCCTCCCTCGCCGCACTTCATTTCTGTGAATTAAAGATCTGAGGCCTTCAGCTGCCGGTAATTAGAGTAATACAACACACTGTGTTTTTGACACACAAGGCAGCAGGAAATCAATTATCATTCTTGCCTGGCTGAAACAATGTGAACTGTGTGCCCCGGGTTATTTCACGATTCCACTCACATTTTCCTCTTTTTGTATCATTTACAACACCTCTGACCACAAACATAACCAAGGTTGTATGTGAAAGCCTCTTCTCCCTTTATTAAATTTATTTCTAGGAAGATCCCCATAGACATAATCTTTCTGGTCAGTTCTGGGCCAAATCAGTGTTCAGATAAACTGGTCCAGGCAGCCCTTAATAGATGTAATTAACAATGTTTCCTGGCTCTGTGCAGCACTATTGTCGGGGTTAGCTTGTGCCTGCTGGCCATGCAGAGCGGTGGTTTACCTCTGGAGAGCTGCGGCCTCTGCCTGGGTGGCTGAGCGGCCGCCTGCCTGCCCTCATGTCACCACTGAGAGGCTTAGACCGCTGCATCAATACAGACATTAGAATGAAAAAAGGATTAGTGCAGGCTAGACTGGGTCTCAATGGACAGCACAGTGAAAAGCCCTCCAAGTTAAGAAGGTATTAGATCTAAAGTCGATGGAATCACTTCCACTTGGTCTGGTGTGAGTGCGTGAGGCCACTTTGACACTGCAAGCCACTGAAAGAGGGTACTTACGGGATGATATGCCACACAGCAAAGTGCACAGAAAATAGCAGAATGGCAAAGCAAATTACTAGCATGAAAAGCACTTGATTTAGGTATCTTGCAAGTGATGTCTCTAGCAAGATGTATGACAAGCATTTCAAGAGATTCAAATATTTAACTCTATTTTCGGATTTATTTTTTCTCAAATTTGCATGCAGGGGAGCACAAAGATCTCTTCAACGAGTCAGCCTTGCCATCTCGAATTTTCTTTTTATGCCGATTTGATTTGACGCCCTCTCTGAAAAACCCCCGCAAAATTGTGTGTTTTCTGATTAAGTAGTCATGAATTGATCAGACGTCACCGAGTGCAGATGTGAACACCCGCACACAAACAAACAACTGAAGGGGAGCAGAAGCATGAGAAAACTGACAGCATCATCTACATGTATGAAGATAATGAAGAGATGATTTTTTTTTATTCTCCCTCCCTCTGTGTAGTTTCTGCCACGTGCCACTCGGCACAATCTTCAAAGTCCAAACATCACACCCCCTACGGGTCCGTTGCCTCAATCAATTTTTCTCGACGTGGAGGAGCGAGGGAGAGAGAGAAAAGAAGAAGCCGATTCTTCACGGCACCTCAGAAGTAGGGCAGGGATAGTCATTGAAGAGGGGGGTGGGGGACAGATACACATGACGGAGTTGCGTGATTGGCTGCTTAGGAGGTAAAGTCATCTTTGATGGACCTGGAGCTGCTGCAGCTGATAGGCTGAAGACCCAGGGTTTTGCAAGGGCAGTCCATTTTTTTTGGCTGTAAGCAGATTTTCGTATTTGATAATCAACATAAAGTATCATTCCCCATCCGCACAAGTAAATTTTTTCTGGTGCATCTGGCTTTAGTTAAATCTCCTTTCAAATCTCTGTAATTAGATAGTATGCTAACTACTATACTTCACTGTCCAAAACCTCAGAAAGATAAGTCAGATCAGGGAGGATGAAACCTTAAAAAATCCCAAAAAGGAGGAATCTGAGTTCTCGCAAATATCCAACTGCAAGATTAATCATTCAGGTTATTAAATTCTGATGGGTTTTTTTTCAACCGACACTAAAATTAAAATGCTCCTTTTTCTGAAATGCATTCGAAACTCTTGTCAGCGGATGTATGCAAGTAAACACAGCCAGGAAAAACGAAAAACGGCTCCGGTGTCACCAAGTTTCAAAAAAAAAAAAAAAAAAAAAAAAAAAAAAAGCCGTGCCTGGTGCTGTTTCCATTGCAGCGCACGACTGACAGCTCCCTCCGAACAAACTCACCTGACGCGCAGTCCTGCTCGTCCGCCCCGTTCTCGCAGTCCTTCTCCCCGTCACATCTCCATGACAACGAGACACACTTGTTGGTGGAGCCCCCGCAGTCAAATTTCTCTGGAGGGCACGTCTGTTTGCCTGTGGACAGAGATAAAAGAGATAGGGAGATTAATGGAGTATTTCTAAGGGCCCATAAAAACGGCAGCCATAAAAACAACAGCGACAACAACTGAAAGCCACCGTTGGACCCTGTTTCTATCACCCCCGTAATACTGTTAAAGCCCATCCAAAACCAGCTCCACCGATCAAGCCAATTGATTTTGCTGCCTGGGCCGCCTCTAAAAAGACATGTAGAAAGAACATAAAATACAGCAAATGTACAGTTGGCCATAAAGCAAAAGTACAACCCAGCCCCCTCCTCCTTTTCCTGCCAATCTGCTCTAGTTGGCACAGGGTGGGTTTGATCCAGATTACACTATGTTTAGTATCAAGCATGCTGTTGTTAATTATGCATCTCTGCTTACAGCGCAGCCTTAAGCCACCCAGAATGAAATCAATGCATCAGCCCACTAGACAAATCATTTATCTTTGCCTTTTTAATTTCCATCTTATGTCAGAGGGTTACCGCCCTCCACTGCCGCTGCATATCAAGGTGAGCTACGCAGAACTTTCATTTTCCAGGGTCCTGGTGTTTTTAGTGCTTGGCTCACCGGGGCAGCGTTGTTATGTCTGATAAGCAGTGGCACAAGAGAGGATGATTTGTAGTGTGATGAGTGAGAACAAGCTCCATAATGAATATCATTTATGAGGTTATAACAGAATCTTTGATGCTGTCACCCGCAATCTTAGGTGTAAATTGTATTGTGGGTAATTGGACCAGACAGGGGGAAAAAACTCTGCCAAGCCGGCTCCTCTAAACAAAACACAGCTGTTCATATGCAAATGCATTCATTATAAACACTGCACTGATGCTAAGATTGAATTCCTTTTAGTCATCGTATGTAAATGCACTATGCTGAATGTCTGAATAATTGAATCAGCTATACCTTTAACAACAATTTCAACAGAAGCTTTAATTGTGTTGTACATTTCAGCTCTCCTCTCTGACACTCATGGTCTAGTCTAACAATGAAATTTTATGCAAATTGATCATGGTGTAAAATCAAATTTTGTCAAGTGGCAAATGTCAAATTCACTAATGATAAAATGTGTGGGTGCAGTGTCGCTTTGCAGTTTTTGCTGTGTTAGAACCCATTCCTAAGAGTTGACAGGGTTGAGGGTTGCACTTGGTGCATTTAGTTCTTGGTGGGGCTTAACAATTAATTGAAATACTATCAAAATCACAATATGCCAAGTGCAATATCCAAATTGCATGAGCTGCATCTTTTTAATAAAGGTAAAATATCTGACAAAATATCATTACAAATGAAGTATTATGGTGCTACAGAGATAGCACCATAATCAAAATGTATTTTCCAGACAAGAAAACATGTTACAGCCCCCAGAGAAAATGAAATCATCATCACTTTAATATTTTCTTTCAGTGAAAATGAGGATGCAAAACTTATCATTCCCACTAAACTTGTGAATCGTATCGCAATCACAATATTTGTAATTGCAATCTGATTTTTTTTTTTACCATATCACTCAGCTCTAGTTCTTGGGCATACAGGCAATAAACAAAATAGAAAAATGGCCACCTCCGTTGTTCAAACAGACAGTACAAAAGCAAATAAGACTGTGGATCTCGGCCGCCTTCATTAGACGTGTGCTTCAAAGGGATGAATACAATAGGTGCAGAAAGGTATTATATGAAGGGAGGTATTTCAACCTTTTGTTCTGAGGTGAGGTGAGGTGTGTTTGAGTGCAGCCTAGAGACGTGATGGAGGAGAGGTGGGAAAAGAGGTGGTTGGAGAGACAGCTGGTGCCTGGGGAGAGACAACAGTGAGAAAGGCTGATGCAGCCAGGCCCTGACCCTGGGAAAAAAATAAAAAATACAAAAAAAGCACTGTCTACTGCAGTGCACAGAGCCTGTTTCTAAACCTGTGAAACCACAGGCTCAGGAAACATTGCATAGATTCACTGCTATCTGAGTGAAAGTATGTACCTAAGTAAAATAATTTTTCAGGCCTATAAATTATAGTTCTGATCAAACTGCAGCGGAATGACTAAGGAAGACAGCGGAAGACTGAGGAAACTAAAGACAGGGAGGGATGGTCGTGGAGTAAGTAAAATGAAAGATTAAAATTGAGTACTGTCTGATAACCGAGAGGAAAAAGACAGGCTGGCTGGCTTGGGAGGAAATGAAGGAGAATGGCTGAGAAGAGATGAAAGAGGCAAAGAGGTGGAATCTGTTAGAAAAAGAAATAACACACTCCCCTAAATGAATTCAAACTGATGTGTAGGTCCAATGAAAACTTAACAGAAAAAAAAAGAAACAGAGAAAGTAAGAGAGAAAGAGAGAGAGAGAGACAGAGCGGAGCAGCTGAAAGAGAAATAGAGGGGGATAGTCTCAGGAAAAAAAAAATGAAAGGAATCCATGAGAGGGAAGCCATGCCAAGAGCAAGATATAAGGGGAAAAGAAAGATGAAGAGACCAACTGCTGAATGACCTTTCAGATTCTTATCCTTAAGCAAAATCAAAGCCATCCATACCAAGTGGAATGAGATGTGGATGGGGAGGGAGGGGAGGCAGGGAGAGCGAGGACTCGAGCAGAATCCGAATCCAGCGTGCAGAGAGAGAGAGAGAGAGAGATAGAGAGAGAGAGAGAGAGAGAGAGAGAGAGCTGTCCTATCCTTTTAACTGATGACTCTTTGATGAAGCGTGCACTCAATCCCTCCCCACCGCAAACAAGGGAACCAAATTTCACCGGTGCCAAAGTAGTGGCGCTCCGCTGCTCCACGTGGCCGTTATTGATTAGCTAAACCTCAGATTTCATAAAGACACGGCTAATGGGTTTTTGCTTGAAGGAGGGGGGGGCACTACCACAATAAAAGCCAATTACTCACAGACAAACCAACTGCCTCGCCGCTATTTACCGCCAGGGTGAAAAATGAGGGCTCATCTCCTCTCTGGCTCTCTGGCACGCAATCTGTTTAGGAATTCATCACCTATTACAAGACCCAAGGCAATGTTCATCTCACCTTGACAATGCTACATCAGCTTCGCTTATTTGATCAGCACAGTCGCTGCAATATCACATACAGTTTCTTTTTCTAAAGAGATGTACTGCAGGTCTTGACTTTGTCACTTGTCACTGTGCATGTAATATTTTGTCATAATATGTGTTGTGAGAGAAGAAAAGGCACCCAATATGCACTGTAGAGCTGATAAATGTTTTAGATATTAGATTTAACCATGATCTGACGGCTTCAGCTACAGCCAGATAACAAAAAGATCAGATTATTGTTCATTCAATATTACGATTTCATGGCTAAATAGCATGACATAAGTCCCTTGAAAGTAATAATCAACAATTTCATCGAAAAAAATTCCATTTTGCTGCTCTCTTATCTCCAATTTACACCGTACAATAGTGGCTTAACTTGGAGCCAGCTCATGAAAGCTTTTACATTTGCAGCTGTAAACATCCAGTGCCATGTAGGTCTTTCACGGAAAAATCCTCTGCCACACATGAAGTAATGTGTTTTACTTTAACGGACGGAGCAACAGCTGTTTGTTTGGAGCAGAAGACAAGCTGGGCAGACGGCACAGCAGTGATTTTTCAGTACAATCATGTTTTTAAGTGAAGCGTGGATTCTGTATTACATGTGGATCTGTGCACCCAGCACACAGTCACAGGCTGAATCACCTGATTCAATAGGACTGTTTCCAGTGTCTTGTCACAGTTTGAAACCACTGATACAAAACAATGGCACTTCCTCACTATCACAAGTCTATTAGTAATGCATGTGACTCTGTGTTTCAATTTAATCTTAAGTGTGCTCGCTTCAGGTTTCCACCACGCTTCACCTGTTTGGTGCATTATCCTCTAATCAATCTAATGTCTTAATAATGAAGGGTCGCATTCATCAAGTCTTACTCTTTTATTTTCTATATTTTGGTAAATGTTCTCGGCTCTGCAGCCTTCACCACTGTGTGCATCTTTACTCTGCTCCTCTATTTCGGCTTGCCTCACTTCAAGTCATCACGGAATCTGGAGAAGGCGGCTCCTATATTCCAAAGAGGCTGCCATACTTTGATGTCTTTGTATTATGCATGGATGTGCGTGCATCTTTGCGCATGCCTGTGTGTGTGTGTGTGTATGTAAGCATGTACAATCATGCATGCCAATGTCAGGGTGCTGGCAGTGGAGGAGATAACTTAGCCTCTCTGCCTCAGAGCTGAACAGGCACAAAATGCTCCAATAACGTGAGTCATAGGCAGATTTACTGCTTCATTAAGCTGGGTTAGCATGGCCCTGTCCCTCTCTTTGAATTATAGATCAGGTACAGGGGAGAACGCACTCACTGCTTGCTAGCTACGAGACGAAAGATTGTTATTATCCGCAAAGTGCATTCGCTTGTAATGTACTCTTCCAGGGCTTCTGCACTGCTAAGATGAAGTGCTGTACCTGTGCTCCCAAACTATGTGTAAGACATTATCCGCTGCTTTGTGTATATCAACTTTGGTTCACATGTTGATCACAAGCATAGATACACGAAGCAAGAATCAAAATCTCTATTTGCCAAATACAAGTATTTATGTAAAGATAGTGTAATGTATTGGTGTGTCTGGTGCGCATGTAATCTCATTAAAGATATTTGCATACCTATACAGTAAATTCACCTACAAACAGTGCATTTTAAAGCACCCGAGAGTACACATCCGAGCATTAAAAAGAACCCAAAGGATAAACATGGAGAGCAGCAAACTGCTGCACATGCACAGTGCAAACACTTTCAAAAAAAGTCTACCCCCATTATAGAGTCAATAAAATGAGGCGAGGTTTCATTACTCATCATCCCCCAAAAATCTCACGGGGTTTGAAGCCCCATCTCTGCAAAGAGGTTCATAGAAGGAAGTTTTCATCAAATCCGTCTTCAGAGAGAAGTCTTTAATCCACCACAAATTGCATAATTTTAAGAGGACTGAAATGAGGGCATAATACAATGGTTTCAAAAAGGACTGTTCCATCTGTTGGAAGATAATTCAGGCGGGTTCAGGGCTGTTTCCTCAAATAATAAATGATTCTGCATGGCAGAGGATGCACTGTGAAGTTCCCTCACCCCTGTCAAATTGAAGAAAGGTGTTAAAAAGTAGAAGAGGACAAACTGACATGCAGAAGTGGGCTGAAGTCAGCAGTTTTGAGAGGCCATGTCAGCTGGCTAACACGTCTCCCTCTTGTTATATCCTTAAAAGTTACTTGTGAAAGTAAGAGCACAGAGTGATGCCCCTGCTTGGCTAGAGCACAGGGGAGCGACTGTAGAGTTGGCTGCACTAGCCTAATTCCTTCCTGATTACACATTAATCTTATACAAAAACAATGAGCTCTGGCACTTCGCATGTTTCTCCAAAGAGTCATTCATTTTTCAGTGCTTGTGAGTAACTCACTCAGTGTGGCCTGAATTTGAATTTTTAATATGCCAGTGTAACGTTACTCCAGCGTGTAATTGGGAATCCACTCACCGAGCCAGAGTGATGCTGGCACAGATCTCTGTGGCACTGAATCCAAAATGTCCGCACAAGATATATGTGCGCGCGCGCGTGTGTGTGTGTGCACGGGTGTGCATGTGTGTATGTGTGGAGGAGAAACAGGAATAGACAGAGACAGAAACTATGGGAGAGTTTGGGGGCAAATGGAACAAACAAGAGGCTGGGTGGCTTGAACATGTGAGAATCTGGCAGAGGAAGATGATAAGTGAGAACTGAGAGAGAGAGAGAGAGAGAGAATAAGTCACTGTCCACACTAGGCCTGGGAAATGTGAAAACAGCATTTGTGAAACAGTATTTGTGTCTTTTGCTTTAGGCTGTTTTGAAAAAGTTTCCCATCCACAATGATATTCTAAACAAGACTCAAAAACAGTAACATCTACACTATTGGGCATGTGTTGGCCCTGCATTACGTTTCTGCTGTTATCGTGGACACACAGCCTTGGCTGAGTGCATGAAGGATCTCAAAATCAAAACACAAAAATGACAAAAGCGAGCCAGACTTCTTTATCTGAGTGGACAATGAAGGTGACCTGCTTTTAAAACTAACTAAGTGATTTTGGATGTCGGATACCGCCTGACTGTCATCACCTGATAATCATAGGTACATTTTTTCCATAATTCTCCCTTTTCCCCATCTACATTACAATGCGAGACTGGCATATGAAAATTTATCCACGTTGGGAGGGTGGATATGAAAATATCCGTTTTAAGTAATTAAATACCCCATGTTAGTGTTACCAGAAGGTCAAAATGAATAATAAAAGATGCGTTTTCAAATTTACTCGGCTTAGTGCAGGCATAGCCAAACTGGATTTATGAAGCAGTAAGGTGCATGCTGTGCTGTATGCTAATCAGCCGATGTAAAGCAGGTGCTTCATTTTCACAACAGTCACAGGTCTCTGGCACCAGCACAATCATAACTTTCACATCCCCTTGCAGACTGTATCAGGTAATAGATCAGATGCAGCCTGTGTGCGATTCCACCCCTGCAGTGTGTCATGACAGCAGAAACCAAGCCCTACTTTAGTGAAGTTTAATTGATGAACGCGAGGTTTAATTGCTCTCGATTTCAAAGCGAAGCGCTACATTGGATTGGGGAGTTTATAGCTGCTATGTGTTGATGCTTTTGGCGTTTCGCTGCTAGACTGGATTTGCTAAATTCTCCTGTCAGAGGTTGATTTTTTGCATCTTTACATCTAATCAGAAAAACACAGCACTTCAAGAGGTTTTAACTGACGGATAAAAAAAAAAAATCTCATTACAGCTTTGTAATCTTGCCAAGTAGCGGGCACAAACAGGTAATCACCAGTCAAACAAGGTTAATGAGATTGACGATCACAGAGCCATTCAAGTTGGCAAAGTGAGACGGTTGACTCTGTAACGTGCATGCAAACTAGTACAATCTCCAATCCTTAAGTCTCTCCTACGGTTTCCCTTCATTTCAATATGATGATTGTGGCACAGTGGGATCCACTCGAACAGAGAGCCAGCTGTGATGAAGTGCTTGGCTCTCATTGGCAATCCCTCTGTTCGGGATGGAGCCTTGATGTGACACTTCTCATTTGAAGACATAATCAGGGCGGCTGCACGCTGTGTGGTAAAGGCCACCTGTATTATAGTCATCCTTGACTTTTAGGAGAAGGAAGGAGAAGGAAGGACATGCCTCCATTTTCCCCACAGCACAGTGAAAATTGCTGCTTGATGGGAGGCGGTGGATTTTTTTGAAGACTCAGCACTACAATACTGTAGGAGTCACGGGAATGGGAGTGTCAATAATGATTCAATCCCGGCCAAGAAGAATCTCATTGCATACCTGAAAAATACTTGGGAAGCAGAAACCGCAGATGTTAATACAAAAACCTGCTTTTTCGCAAAACAAAAGTGTGTCAAAGTGAAAATAATAGTCAACTCTTTGCCAAAGAGAAAATAGAAACCCAACAAAATGTTCGCTGTTGGTGTTCAGTAAATTTTACATTACAACACCATGTGAATTCATGAGGGATTTCCATATAAATGACTTCCTTCTCAGCTCCGATCTCTATCTCTGTATTCTGCAGCCAAGAGATGAATCCTTCCTTCATTTATCTTTAATTGGATTTCAAATATAAACTTGTTATCCTTCAGAGGTCTCTTTATGTCTCCCTCTTTGCACTCAACTTTCTGGGGGTGACATTAGAAGCTTGCTAGACTGTTACATTATTCATTGGACCTGCCCACACATCCACAACCAATAAAACGTAACAAAACTGGAATGAATATGCTTTCAAAGACACATTCAGACTTTTCTTGATTCGTTTTCTACTCTGCTTCATGCATTTTAATTCCCTCCCACGGTAAATTTTAAGATCAAGACATGATAACATGATATGGACTTAAATATCACTTAAATCACTGTGACACAACATTACCTCCTCCATCATCATCATCATCATCATCATCATCATCCCTTATCCTATCTCTAACACTCTGACAAACATCGTCTTTAGAGGTGTACAAAGTGGTCAGGTATAATTTTCTAAAAGCAACATTAATGCCTTCCTGTATGTTTCAGCTCCTCAAATTAGCTTTTAAGGAAGGAAAAAACAACTTTAACTGGCTAATGCCTCCCACGTCCAAGTCCCCGCTTGGTTGTTGAAACGTCAACTCATCTAACCCCCATCAGGGGCTGTGTGTAGGTGCGTCAGGCTGACACAGGCTAACTGTGAGATAGGCAGAGATTCTCTGCTCTCTAGCAGCTTGGCAGAGAGGTAATCAAGGCCTTTCTTGGTCTCCACATCAGATGGCATTGAATATCGAAGTGCGTGGGCGAGCGCAGCGGCGCACCGGCAGGGAGAGCGGCTGAACTGCCGCCTGAGAGGAGCTAACAAGGGAAATTACAAACCTGACTTCAGGTTCCAGAGGAGCCAAATTAAATCCTGTCTAGCACGAATGAGATGGGGGCATGGCAGCATATCCAGATACAGCGTGCAAAATGCCAACGTAATTAGCCATTCAGGGATTTTTTTTTCCTTCCAAGTGCAAAGTATCCGATCATCTATAACAGCAGATCCCACTGTGCCTCTCAGATGATCCCAGACTGGATGACAGTGAGACTGTCAACGAACTGTACAGACGGCAATTCAGTGGAGGGAGGAGGCAGCTGAAGGCTTGTAAGTGAAAGGCCACTGCCTCAAATCCCCAAACTGGTTTGGAAAATGTGGCTGATGAGAGTCTTTGTCTCAATATACCCACATTTTCGGTCATTAAGTGTGGAAGACTGTCCCATTTCTGGAATTGCCCGGTGCACTTAATCCACACTTAATGAACCTTTACTCTAATAGTGCTTCAGAGTGGCTAAGGGTGTCCCACAGTTCATCAGGAGTTTGTATGCCAAAAACAAGGGGTGGCAATTAAGATTAGTGGCAAGAAAACACTCCTATCTTGATAAAAGCTACATCAGGTTACTATAGCATCAATCATTGGGCAACATGCCCATTTATTTATTTGGTTGTATATTGATGTCTTTATTTGCTTATTTATGAATGCATTTAATTATGATTTTGGCCGACCTTGTTGTTTCAATGCTTGGATCACTAATAGGCCCTTTAATTCACATATTTATTTAGAAAATGTATCCTCACTAGTATACCTCATATCTCTTGTGTGACTGACCCTTGTGTTGTAAGTTCTTGTAAGTAAGCTCAGGACTGACTGGCACAATTGCTGCTTCAACTGGAAACATCTTCCAAGTGTGTGCGCTGACAAAACCTCCAAATATTTGCAGACTTCACGCCCGCTTAGACACTTTGGCCAGTTCCAGGAAATGTGCAGTTCAAGCAGCCACTTGGCTGAGTGCAAGGACTGCAAGTGTGTGTACTGGGACAAAGCCAAAGTGTATGAGAAATGCTCTACCGCTGACTTCAAGGTGCCCTTGAGCAAGGCACTAAGCACCCAGCTGCTCGGTGTCAAACAGTATAAAACTGGCAGCTGTGAATGTTTGGAAAAGTATAAAGTGAAGCAGAGTGTTGCTGGATCAATAAAAGTCAAAAGGTGATCGTCAGATGAGGCTGAAGGAAAACTGCAGAATTCACAGCATCAAAGTTGCATGTGGTACCTTTTAACACCCACTAACTGACTTACAACCTGTTATATTTATCAAGAAACCGGGTGGCGGTGCAAAAAACATTTAGCAAAAATGTTAATAGAAATGAACTGTAATTAGATGGCATTTTGATGTGCATGACACCAATGCGTCAACTTTGCTTGTGCAGCTGCTTGTTTGTGTATGTTTCATTAATTAGCAGTGTGCATGTGTGTGTGAGAGTGTGAGTATGTGTGTGTGAGATGGTGTGTGTGTGTGTGTGCTATCAGACTGAATAGCTCCACTTACTGCAGGTTGCTTCCGCCTCATCAGAGCCGTCAGGACATTCTGGTTCCCCGTCACAGCGCCATCGTCCCGGCACACACTGGCCATTTAGACAGGCGAACTCTGCTGGGGCGCAGGTTTTCCTGGCTGCTCAGACAGAGACATTAAAGACAGAGAAAAACAGATTGAGAACAAGAGGAAAAATGTATTGCAAAAGACAGTAAGACAAGGGAGAGGGAGAAAGAGAGCGGGAAAGAGCATGGTCAGTCTCCAGTCGAGCCTAATCTGTGTCATGTAATTGGTCACATTATCTGAATCCCAGCTATCATCCCGCTCATCAGAGGAGATCAAGCTCATCATCATGCACATTATTCCTATCCAACCCTTGTCGGTGCTCTCCTCTGATATCCTCCACTAATTATCTCCACTTTCTCTATTTTTCTGACTCTTACTCATTGTGCTGCATCCCCCATCTTCCTCCCTCTATCTGTCTCCAAAGCAGCCTAATCTCTCCTGCAGGTTTTCCATCACAGAGCCGGGAAAATGGATGCTGATTGCTGAACATCTTGAGCTCGGGGAGGTTAAACCTTTTACCTTCAAAACTTGTTTACGACAGAAAACTACGAGCCAGCAAGGCCACGGGCTGGTAAACATGGGTCAAATATGCTCAGAATTGAAAATGTCATCAAATAGATCCCGGAGAAAGGTATGTTCGTGTCGTAGGGGGGAGGGAAGAAAAGCTGAAATTATCAAAAGACTCACGCAATAACAGCCAGGGGGTTGCCACGGTTAGCACCTTATCTCGACGACATGCTGCGCCACATAACACATATAGAACATACATATACACGTCCGCACACACACATGAAATACTATCCCCACCTGTAGGGCTGCAAGCTCGGCAACTCAGACACAACACGCAGAGGTCAGAGCCATTCAATTTCCTCAGCCCATTACTCCAACAGGACTTGCAGTGCAGTCTAATAAATCATCGGGTAAAAGACCCTCAGCTCAGCTCTCTGGTGTTGTTACACGGCCACAACTGGTCCTCTGCTGGCCTGTTCCTGGCTCTGATGCTTCAAATTAGATATAGAGTTTAGAGTAATGCTGAGAGCTTAAGCTTAGCTGGGGGTGGATGGGGGGTTGTGCAGTAAGAGCACTTTGAACCAGTGATTTTTCAAAAGTGTCTTCCCTCCGCTCGCAGCACTCAAACTCTCTGGATGTCAAGTTGGGAAAAGAATAGCAGGGTCCTGATAGTTGGCTAAAGCCGGGGCACACGAGTCAGCTCTCTGTAACTTGCAGTCGGAGAACATGTCACACTTAACAGCTGCAATTTGCTAAATCACACTGCGCTTTCAGTCCTAGAGGGCAGGGCTGGAACGATTTGCTCATCTCCTGATTCGATACTGTCACGATACTTAGGTGCCAAGTCGATATGTACGGCAATTCTTAAGTGTTGCAATTCTACAAGTATTGCGATTCGTTTACGATTTATTGCGATTTTTGTTTACTTTTTGAACACTAGAACATGCAAAAAAGTAGAATCATACACTTCTAGAGACTGTATATCATGAGACATATTTCCAAAAATGATGCACATCACATTAGCCAGTCTTTGATTTTATATGCTGTAATGCATATAAAAGTGGTAAATAAAATGAACAATATAATGAATTATAAACGTATAATTTATGAAGTAAATTGCTACATTTAGGTGTTCCTGCTCATCAAAATACTATCATGATACTTGGGTGCCGATTTGATTAAAAAAAAATCTGACTGATTTGAACTGATTTTTTTTAAACTGTCCTTAGCCTTCATTTCCACATGCGATCTCATTGTCTTTTGACTGTTTCATCATGAGAGTCTGTGAGTTGTAGGAGCACTAAAAAAAGGCACTTCTCCTGTGAGTCCCTTAAGGCTCTCAGGAAACACTTAAGACTATGCAAATGAAGGTTAAGTCTGAAAAAAAAGAAAACAGGGAAAGTCACCTAGCTTAAAGCCAGGCCTGGATCATCAGACCATGAGACCCTGGGGCGCAAGCTTCATGTGGGTCTCCCTCAACCACACTCTGATCTTATAATTACTCTGAATAAATGACAAATACAACATACACAAATAAAACTAGAGGATGAGAAGACCGTTTCTTTCTGACCCTTCTTCCTACAATGCATGGAAAAAGACAAACTAAAGGAGCAGGTCTTTGACTTCATGGCTAAAATCTTAAAATTCTTCTTAGCTACTATATTTTTATAGAGACTCTAGCAAATACTTCTATGAAATTATAAATGAAATAATGCTTGCTGCTTGGTACTTAACATAAGATAACAAAGCATAAAGAGTTTTGAACACTTGTATAACAGTTTTTTGCCCTTTGAATAAGTTAGATATCCACATCTGTGATAATTCTTTAATATTTGTCTTTATTTTTCCCATTTGGTGTATAGCCCTCATTGTATACTAACAGTGATACTTGAATATGGCCTACATACTAACAGAATGCCCCCAATTTCTTTTTTTAAGATTATTTTTTGGGGCATTTCTGCTTTAGGTACAGTGCAGAGAGACAGGAAATACAGGGCAGAGGGAGGGGATGTCACGCAGCGAAGAGCTCGGGCTGGAATCGAACCCAGGCCGCTGCGCTCAATATAGTATATGTGATGAGCCACTGGGGCAACCCAGAATGCCCCAAATTTTAAAGGGATCGAAGAGAAGATGAAACAAATTGTGTCTGGGCCTGTATACTGTTTGAGCCGAATCTTAAGATTCATATAAAACCATAAAATGACCAGACAGAGGTCTCTGCTCTGTCCCCGCTCAGTAATCCCACCCAATTTACGGCACATACTGTACAGGCTACCCACTATGTCTTGGGTTTGAATATGGCCCAGGACGCTTGTTGCATCTTGCTCTCTTTCCCATTCTGCCACCAAGAGGCTCTCAAAGGCTACAGATCCTTATAGATGTTCATTCTCGATCATTTCCTATCTTAGGGCTGCAATGTCAAGCCAATAACAGGTCATCTTGGCTGCCAGTGCCACCAAAATAAATGACAAAACATCTATTAGAGTCACTGTAATAGGACGTGCATTTCAGCGGTAAATGTGTTTGCATCCCGGCACTAAAATCAGCAACCCTCGATTCATTTCACTTCAGAAAGTTAAATTAACATGCTCCCTCGCCTTTTCCTGCAAAACGTAATTAACTGACCCCATTACACTACGCACAAAGACAAATATTCCTTATTTTACATGCACTGCCTCTCCCCCTACTGCTTCCAATTGTAGGTCTCTCGCTCGTTCTCTCAGGCCTCTTTCCTGAATCCGCCGCCTCTAAAATAAACACGTTTTTGATTATTATTCTTTTTAAACATGTCAGCTTTCCGGACTGGAGCTTAAGTGCTACTCGCCGCCCTCATTAAAGTAGAGGAAGTGAGCTTTTGTGAAAGGTGAGGACAGATGATTATGGGCCAAGCACGGCATGTGATATCCTTTTAACTAACACGTACCCTTAAGTGTGTAAACTCATTAGTGGTGTGTTCACAGAAAAAAAAAAACCTCCGGTGTATTACGCATTACACGCAAACACACATGCATGCATGCACAGAAAGCATTTCTGGAACCCACTTATCACTCATGTACTGTAGGTGTGGCAATGAGAGAGAGAGAGCGAGAGAGTGAGAGAGACCCTGAGGCATGACGCCATGTTTTAAGGCGTAACACTTCCCTCAACAGAATGATTAGATTCATAAGATAGCCTCCCATATAAATCGGGGAAAGATACAGCACATTAGAATTCGAACCCTCTACCTTCTTGAACAAACCTTTCATTCGTATACATCCTAATCCTTGCAAGGGTATTAATCTTGTGTTAATTAATCTGCGTCCCTTGAGATGCACGAAAAGAAGGGGGGGT
>OMKZ01014087.1:1790-12589 GCA_900302535.1 Neoniphon sammara
TCCTGGCTGCATTAGTCAGTCAGCCAGCCAGCCAAATCTGCATACATAGCTGACTGACCTCATCCATTTGACTTAATGAACAGAGCCGAGCGCTACCATCATTAGTCATTTTGCAGCGCAATGATTTGTTTTGTTGCATTTTACAGTTTGGTATTCGCTTTTGTTCTGCGCCTGTTCTTTGTTGCAAGGTTTTTGGTGTCCAACATTAATGTTCATCTTGCCAGACAGCAATGTATATACAAGCGTATGACCTTAATTTTCTGGGAAACGAATGGTTAGGAGAAGACTTGCTCATGGATTGCTCAGATTTTGAGGAGGGGGGTGGGGTAGCACTTGATCTACATACCTTCACTGTAATCATATAGTTGTTGCCATATGTGTCGCAAAAACCACAGTCCACCTGGACTTGCCTGTAATAATCTCATCAATTTAAGTTCACCTGCAGAGCAGCACTGGGCATCGACTCTACTAAATCCCTTCATTGCTTCTTGTCTTTCTGACAAGTCTCACCCACTCCATCAGAACAGGGTTTTTCCTGTCCTTCTTTCCCTGCTCCTCCTCCACCTCGTCCACCTTGTGTGTTTCTCTCCCACCCCGTCAATCCGCTAAACGTATTTCGCCCTGGCCATTACAATGTAGTGGGATGGCTTGCTGCCTCAATCGATTCCTCTGTCCACTCTCATTTTCTTTACAAGGGATCCCGCTTTCAAAGAGCTTAACTGGGATCTCTCCCTCTCCTCCTCCTCCTCCTTCTCCACTTCTCTCCCCTCCCCTCTCTTGTTTTTGATTAAGAGGATGTGTAAATAAGGGCACAAGCTCACATTGATGCATGCCAATCTATTTATTGACTGGCCAAGGATGCATCTGGCCATCTCTCCCATGACGTCTCCCAAGGTGAGGAGAGACTGTTAGTTTTTTGTGTTCATTTCTTCATTTTTTTTTCCACATTTGCATTTACTCTCTCTCTCCCCCATGCTTCCTCTCTCTCTCTCTATCTGTCCTCTTTGTCTTCCTCTCTCTACCAGGGAAACAGGAGGCCTATAGATAGCCTTTCTCCGCACTGGCCTGGCGTCTCATTATTAATAGATGGGGAAGTGTGCCCATTCATCAAGTGGAGGAGAAATTAATTGACACCGGCTTTGATTTTATTGTGTCTGCTGTCACTGCTTTTCTACCCTCTCCTCCTTCATCTTTTCCCTCCTTTTGAAAACGTCTTTGATGCTGCGGATGTATGGCTTGTCCATGCAGTGGGGAAAAATGTACAATAAGTGGGTCCGATCAATGGGGATATACAGCGGGTGGACAAAATAATGAAACATGCACTCCATCAGAACAGAGTCCTGATTTTCCTGAGATTCAAGAGACATAGAATACCAGGCACAAAAACAATTTTTTTAACTAATTTTTGTAAAAATCTCTCAAGCCAGACTTGAGAGATTCTTTTCCACAATCTTTGAATGCTCCAAAGATAAGACTGTAATTCAACCCATTCAAATTTGAGGAGAGGAAGCGGTCATCTAACACCGGAAAAACTCCCCTTGGAAACAACTGAGACAGCTAGCTAGCATGGATGATACGCCGACGAAACCGGTGAAAAAAAACACCCAAAGATATAAGTGAGGAGAAACCTCACTTGTCACAGAATGAATTTTGAATGAATGAATGAAGTTCTGAAAGAGTTGAATGGAAAATATCTTTTCGAATTTCCATTTCTCTAGCCAGCTAGCTATCTGCTAAGCAGCTAGCTAGCTAGGCTTTGACTAATTTGGTTTCCAGTCGGAGTTATTTACTCATTTGTACGGGGCATCCAGAAGTGAGGAAATGACTGGATATTCACCTTATTTTGCTACTCATTTTCAGTGCCTCCATTGTCGTATTTTGCATCCAAGGAACATGAGACCTTTCCACAGGTCAGGGAGAACCTCAGGGTGCAAACAGGCTCTGAATCACTCCAATAAAGCTGCCTTTTCTTAATGAAATCGGCGTTCTCATTTACATGGCGGTTGAGAAATCAGGTAACTGCAATTCAAGGGCGAGTAACCTGATTACTTAAGTGACTACTACTAAACACAGCAACTGTTCCCTCATGATGTCCTTGTATTCCAAGATGATGAAGCCCCACACACTTGGTTTTGGGAAGAGCAGGATCAAAAATCAAACTTCCCTTCTTAGAGAAAGCTCCAGCATCCCAGAACACACAGTTTGGAATTTAGTATGATAGCAGGACAAGGAGCAGTGAGGTTGATCAGCTCCTTATTAGATTCTTGACCTATTTTGTCCACCCCCCTGTAAATCTACTGTAGCACCAACAATTTGTACAGGTTTGCACATATATCAGGGTTCCCAAGGGTCATGGAATTTCTGGAATAGTGTGGAATTTTAAAAACTGTATTCTCCATGCTAAGTCAGGGGATGTGGTCGTTTTTGGGGGCCAAGTCATGGAATATCAGGGAATTCTGTTTATAGCATGTTTAAATTTTAGTTGTCATTTATCAAAACATAATATTTTCCCTGCAGTATTTTTCTTTATCGGGTTATTTCATGTGTTTCCCATATTGTGTGAGTGGTTGTCATGGTTACTTGATTTTTCAGCGCTCATTTATCCCTTTACCACTCGTCAAGAACTGCCAATCACAGTCAAGATATGGTCTCCTGTACCTGCTAACGAAAGCAAACATACCAGGAAAATGTAAATTTAAAGAGCTTAAGCTACAAAATGATGACTTAAAAGACAGGGTGTTAAGAGTAGATTATGGAAAAGCTAAATGTAAATGTAAAGTCTGTAAAACTACTATCAATCTACCAAATATGGTAGAGGGAGCCCTTTACAGCCATGCAAATGGTGAGAAGCATGCTTGCCCGCATGAAATGGACAGGAGCATCATCTTCGACCCAAGTGCCCATCACCGCTGTACTGCAGCCCACGCCAAGAGAACAGCAGTCAGCTAACGAAGCCACTCCCACCTCAAGTTTTGCACTAGAAACGTCTAATGAATTAGTAAATAAAACTCGCAAATTGATGAGTTTAAAATACCGTGACTGGTTTTTGTCTGCTCAGCACAAAGACGGTCTTGTCTGACTTGTGGGAACATTGATACATGTTCCACTACACCTGTTCACACAATCATATACAATAGCTTGTGTGGGCTATTTTACCACCAAAAGGTGTAACATTGTCCCTGTAAGGTGCTACTTCATGTTCAAACCAAACCATTTCACATCAGCAATATTGGCCAGTGCTAAATGGTCAGCTACCGTACATCACTGTAGATTATCAGTCTCACACACACACACACACACCATTTGTCAGACCCATACTAATCACACACACTCAGAGAGAAAGCTGCACACATGAGCACAGACACTTGAATAGTTTAAGTAGACAAACAGACATTATGCGTGACTCGTCTGCATACATATGTCTCACACGCAAGCACACACAGCGAGCTCCCCCTGGCTCTCCCACTCTGATGGAGTGTAGAAATTGGATGCCATTTGTGACAGCGCTGTCATAGTCTCTGCCTGTATGCAAATGACTTCTCACACTTGGGAGTAAATTGAACAGGGGATCCAGAGAAAGCGAGAGAGAGAGAGATGGAGATGGAGGGAAAAAAGCAAAAGAGGGGGAGCAAATAAAAGCAGTAGCGCCCTAATGGAGAGAAACAAACAAATGTGCAGCCAGTGTTTCTCATAAACTTTGAATGACTGAATTTTCAGATTTTTTCCCCCATTTATTTGATGTACAGTAGTGCATTAAAAGATTCCCAGTATATTTATTTACACATAATGTAGAGCATGAGGTGTTTTGGTAGGCACGCAGAGATCCATAGTGTATTCTGCACAGGCTTTGTTGTGTATTGGCCATTGTATCCTGTTGGAGAGATTTGCGCACTGTTTTGCCGGAGGAGAAATGCAAGGGTTATTTTCTGTGCTTATCTTTTTATTGCCAGATGAATCAATATGCCGAGACGTCGTTATTATCGTTAGTATGTCTGGCTTCTCTTCTAATGTTGCCGTGCATGCCGGTGGGGGTGACTGTGTGCTTTGTGCGGGTGGACGAAATAACAAACACCAGATGAAACAGCGCTTATTTGACTTAAGCACATACTGCTAATATTATATATTCATATCTGACTTGGGACCTTTACCGCATCATTCCCCCCCCTTTCTCCTAGTGGAGGCAGACTCACAGAGAGCCACGTTAAGTCAGATGCCAGTTATCATTGTGTCAGCATTTAAAGAGCTCTAACAGTTACCGGTTTTATGTGTTTTGAAAGCAACGTGAGGCAAAAAGAGCTACAAAGAGGTCAGTGTGAAAAATCGTGACAGCATATATGTCCAACACTCTCCTTTAGCAAACAGGAACAGTCAGGGTTCCCACCGGTCATGGAATTTCTGGAAAGCCATGGAATTTTGAAAAGTCTATTCCAGACAGGGAAAGTCAGGGGATTTAATACATTATTGGAATAAGTCATGGAATATCATGGAATTTTGTCCGCCTTAATTAAAAAAAATAAAAAATAAAAAATCAGAATTAAACAGAATGATGAACTTGAATAAGACCTCTGAAGTAGTTTTGAAATTAATAAAAAAAATGACATGGTACCTTTATATAGGTCATGGAAGCTCAGCATTTTAGTCATGGAAAGTCATGGAAAAGTCAGGGGATTTTACATTGGACACAGTGTGGGAACCCTGAACAGTGGAGGCCAGTCGAAACTCACAGACAAGGACAGACAAACACTTCACAGGATTTACAAAGCTGGTGCTTGCAGCAGGGCTGCCATTCAGAAACTGCTGGGATCCAAGGCCAATGCAAAAAGATGTGTCTTGTCTCTCTAGAGTCATCTTTGTTTCCTTAGCCTCAGCTGGAGTGGCCGGCCTGAGTAATGTAATATCTGATTTGCTCATGTAGTTCTCCCCCCTTAAAATACATTCAATCACGGGCAGCAGACTACTGCTATGTGTGTGTGTGTGTGTCTGTGTCTGTGTCTGTGTGTGTATGCGGTGCTCTTAACGTAAAGGTCAGCCCAAGACCCCATCGATTTAGCATTTTAATTTTATTTGCGTGGTGGCTCCAATGGGGTCTGGCATTAAGACCCGCGCTTTCGTTCCGCCCGCTTTGTTTTGTGAGAGGCTGCAAATGTGTGGCTTTGTGTGTGCGTGCGTGCGTGTGTGTACATGTGTGTGCCTTCCAAGCATTAATAAGTGTGAGATTCCATTCCAACGCCTTGGTAATGGCCACTAGCACTTATTACCACACCCCAGATTGGAAATGCCCGTGTTGTCATTGAGGAGGCAAGGGAAAAATGACAGCAGACATAAAAAAAAAAGAAAGTTAGAAAAGAAAGGAAAAAAAAGATATATTTTCCTTTCTTATTTGACATAAGGAAAGGCAAGCGTGTAGTTGCCTCGTGTGGTCCAGTGGTGGCATATTGTGCATTGTGTAAAGCAGCAGCTTTGTATATGAAGAGGAAATGGCCTGTTCAGACTGCTTAGACCAGAGTAATATTTCATAGATGTGATTATACAGTAAATACCCATTTTGAATTTTGTATTTCTGTCATTTATATTATGATTAAAGCGTTTATATCTGTGTGTATCAAAAAACTGGAAAGGATTAAGGTTAGAGTGATGGCTAATTAGCATAGGTGACCTTTTTTTAAACACATTAAAGCATTAAAGGTACAATATTTGCATTCATAATGTTTGAGGCTTGAGTATGTCAGTACCCAGAAATCAAAAGGCAAGGCAGCTTTATTGATACAGCACATTTCACACACAGAGGCAATTCAAAGTGCTTTACAATAGAATAAAAATATAGCAATATAAGTGCTTTGCAGAATAAAACTGTAAAATTATCAAAAAAATACCATAAAATTAACAGATTAAAATAATATATAAAAAAATAAAAAAAATAAAAATAGAAATTAACAGATTTAAAAGAAAAAATAGAAATAAAATAGGCTGTTCAAAAAAAGTTTAAAAATTCAGTAACATAATTAAGAAAAAAATTATAACCGGAATTTAAAAGGTTACAGAGGTAATACAGTGCAGCACATAATTAAAATTCAGTGGTGTCAAAAGGAGACACTGACAGTTGCATCAGTGTGAAATAGTAAAATAGACCCAAATAATCTAATAAAAAAGCAGTGGCAAAGGTGACATCAGCATGCTCATGTATACCAATCTGGCAGGTCTATGACAGAGGCACAAGATCCATCATATTCTATGAAAAATGTCTTCTCTTGAGGGTATGCAATATCTACATAAAAATTGATTTTTTTTTTTTTTTACTTTTGCTTAGTGCAGCTTTAAGTCATGTTATGACACAACTTTCTCCAAATCCAGTGGATCTGTCTTCATTAGAAGCGATCATTAGCCATTTACCAGCTCCATGGAGCACAGCTGAGATGCTGCCTGGCTGAGGACCGAGCTGACAGCCGTCAATAGTGCTGTCAGCTCTGTCTGCTACCTCAGCCCTAGGAGAGAGAGGCCGGAGAGAAGAAAAGTCTCAGCACATGAAGGAACACAGTAATGGCGACGCAATACTAGAATTTGAGTGTAAATCAAACACTGGCATCACCACTGCTGGTTTGAGGATCCACAACGTAGTGTTTTGTTTCTTTGTTGTTTTTGTCTCCCGTGATGAAACAGAGGAGGATTCCTTTTGTTCAGTTGTTCATCCATCTGTCACATGAAATATATCAGGCCACTGATCAGATTTTGATGAAACTTTGGTTAGGGTTTTTTCAGGCTTGAAAGGAGACTTAAAACATTTTCACACCTGAGTTCTTTGGTGTGGTTAAATTGAACTCTGGAGCATTTTCCGTGCAACTTTGGTTCTTTTGGGCATGTGTGAATATGGTAATCGAACTTGGGCTGAGTCCACCTCAACAGGATGGTCTCGGTACGGTTCCAAACCAGCTCTGGAGCGGTTCAATTGCAGTGAAAACTTCATGGGTCCAAAAAGTTGGACCAGTTCCTAAATGGACCCGTGGCATTGTTACCCGAACCTGATATGAATAAATTATTTGTTCTTAAACAGAGACCCGGTCCAAAATGGACCTGAAGGTAATTAGACTCGGTTCAAAATGGAGGTAGCACGTGCACAGTGCCTGCATGCTCCACGGCTGCTGATGTGAGTGAGCGCTGTGAGCAGCAGAACACAGGGGCAGTGTGTGCACTGTGCACTAACTGCCTCCGTGCTCCACGAGTCCACGGCTCACAGCACTCACTCACATCAATTATAAGATTTCGAGAACAGACAGATCATATGGTTTTTAGAATGTAATTCCATTTCCAACACAAACTACCAGTAGGTCTAGGTTAAAGATCAAAGAATTTAATATGGAAAAAAAAGCTGATCGGGTCCTCGCAGGTCCATACAGGTAAATCGATTTCAGATTCACTTACCCAAGACCCATAGCAATTATAATAGACCCGACCCATGCGACAAGTCAAGATTTTGGTCTGCGCAACACATGGGGCTAGGCTATAAAGAACTTGTGTCGAGATGTTAAAAATGTCTAGGTCTATAATATCACCAAACTAAGCTTACCTGATGCATCTTCTGAGAAGGAATTGTTGTGAAAATATGTCACTATGTGATAAGAGCTGTCCAGTGAGGTATCTTGATGCAGCAACTCTTCGCATAAGATGTATAAACATGTTATTTTCAAAACGTAGCCTTGATTTCTACCTTCAAAGTGAATATTCTGTTGATAAAAAAAATCAAGTCGTATAGCAACCAGAGATTCGCAACCTGTGTGATAAGATTCTGAGCAATAAGATAACAGTTTCCTCATGCAAGTTTTTTTTTTTTTTACTACAAATTTTGGTCTGCTTCTAAATGTTGCCATATGAACACAAAACAAAACTCGAGGCAGTTGCAGCATTGTAACAAATTGGTCCGTTTTGGACCAAGGTAAACAAACTACAAGTGTGAAAATGCCCTTAGGTGGTGCCTTGGTGTGGCTGGCTTGTCATCGTGGCCAATTGAACACACAAATACCAAATACTGATCAAACTTGGAGGATCTATTACGCTGGCATGAAGCAGCAAATACCACCATCTGAGTAAGAATTGGAACAAACACTTCAAGAAAGATCACAAGGAAATACTGGGTAACTCAATTCCCATGGGAAATGGCAGTACAATTATCAACATGTCAGTTTGTGCAGAATTGCTGTTGCCCAGGATTATTTTTGCTAGGTATTTTATAGTAGGTAAAAGATGCCCTAATCTTTACAGGCACAGAATGCAGTCTGTAAAAAGTCTGTAAAAGTTACTGACATGACAGATTAGAATGGGACTAAAGGCACAGAGATGCTCTGGTAATAATTACATTATCCCACCTCCTCATGTAAAACTAATCCCATCTGAATAGGGCTTATGTTGCAGCAATTTCAAAATTGCACTGTTTGTTCCACAGGAGGTGGGGGCACTACAGCCACAGAGGAAATCAAGGTGACATTTATTACTGACTGGCCTGAAAGAGGACTATATCATTCTTGGGGAACATATTTACTTGCCTTATTTGTTTGATTCAGAAGACCACATCTCTATTCAAGAAACCTCTTTGTAAACCTATCACTAGCCTATCATTTAACTGTCTCTCATGCACTCCTAACGCATCCTTTCCCAACTGTCACTAACTCTGCTAACACTCAAAAGATAGAGAGCTATTGAGTAGAAGCTCAACCAACTAGCCCATCCGCTGCCCACAAATCATTCACAGCCTGGAATTTATTGCCAGCTTGTCAAATCTGCCAAAAGCCATGTGAAGAAACCCTTGAAGCTGCACTGTCCCCACAGTCAGGATGTTGTTAGTGGGAAAATACTGAATACTTGTATTTGTTCATTTATTTTTGGCCGGAAAAAAGGTTAAAATACTGAATTTTTGCGGTCAGTGCCTTCAAACCATAAATATCAGTATCAGCTCAGCCCGCCCCCTCCTCTCTTGCTCTTATTGTCTCACATCATTTCTCTCTCTCTCCCCGTTGTCTCTCACTCTCTCATTTTCTCATTCTTCATCGCTCTCCCTCTCTCATGGTGCCACCCATTGCGGTGGCAGTCGTATGTTTGCTGCTGGGCCTGTTGAAAAATTGCTCCTGACAGCTGATTTGTTGGTTGTCAGAAGTGGTGGCTAGGGTGCTGATAAGGTGGAGGAGGAGGAGGAGGAGGAGCAGGGGAGGCTAGCATTGAAGGGACGAGACATTTTTGTCTCATTTGTTTCAGAGATCAGGACAAAGGACCTTACTTTTCCCTGTTTACCAAATCCCCACCCCCTTAAATAAGCTACAACTAAAAACTGAAACTAAAAATCACTAAAAACAGATAACTACCACAAGTTAAGGAATACCACAACATTTTGGGCAAAATACCCTTTTTACGACTTACCCAACCATTTTCACCTCTGTACATCCACTTGTTTGGTTCCTATGGGTAGTATTTTCTGTTAGTTTAGCATGAAGACTTGAAGTCTACAGGAGTCATTAGCCTAGCTCCGTCAAAGTGAAAAAATACAGCTGAACCCAACAATCTAAATTCTTCTAAAATGACTTAAAAAATCCAAGACTATGTATTTCAAATACACATGATACATTGTGTAAATAAGACAGCTTTGGAGTTGCTGTAAGGTTTATTTTTTCACTTCGACGGAGCTAGACTAATAACTCCTGTAGACCTCAAGTCTTTATGCTAAACTAACATGAAATGCTAACCATCAGAACCAGAGCAGGGGATGTTACAGAAGTGAAAATGGTATCAAACATCTTCTAGGTCACCTTCTGGGTCAATCATCTGGATAAATCGAATAAAGGGTATTTTTCCTTTAACAGCTAATGTTAGTGCTAATATAGTTTTAGCAAGATCTGCTAAGAAAATGTTACAAATTCAACAAGAGTCCAGCAATGAAAAACCTAAATCAAACAATCTAATGTTGTAAAATGATATGACTTTCTTTTTAGGAAACCATAGAACATTCTTCTAACTAGACAAATAGTAGTGTCAGCAGAAGCAGTAACTTACAGGCCATTGCCCGGCCTATTAAAGGTAATACCACAGGCAATTTGGACATGGAAATTCAACAAGGACTCAATGGAAATGCTACAGGCTCTCTGACGCAGAAGCATAATGAGATGCTGATGCCTGCTGCTGCAAAAATGAAAAAGAACCTTGTTGCGCGTCTGTGCAGCAGCTTTATATATCTGTTAATTGTTACCTCCCTACCCCAGATTTGTGTCTCCTGTTTCATCTGTTAAAGGTATCCTGTTGAAGTCTTGGGTAAAGAAAACAAGAATGGCATGCACATTCATCCTAAGTTGTTCACAGGTACAGGACAAAGTCACATATCACTGAGAAAAGGAAGGTAATATCCGCAAACTGAAAAATTATAGCTCCCACATTTATTGGTGCAACTTTTTCAGCCACTAAGGTCTGCAATTTGCCTGCTTAGTGGTCAAAATGTTGCACCAATAAATGGGAGCTATAATTTTCAGTGTGTGAATATTACCTTCCTTTCCTCAGTGATCTTATTGAAATCTCTCTTGTTGGATTTGTGGATCTGTGAGGGCATGAAAGAAAAACAAGGCCTTTATAGATGCAAAATGAAAGATACTCAGTGACACAGTGTGGAAAGGTGAAATACAACAGTGTTTTTCATTTATGTTGAGAATTTCATGGAACATTCATTGGTTATTATTTTTGTGTTTGGAATCAACCTACATGTAGATTGCTATAAGGATATGCCATTTGAGTGGAGATGGAGATGTAGTTAGAGCTTTGCATTTCTGCAC
>OMKZ01014091.1:1947-14730 GCA_900302535.1 Neoniphon sammara
TGGGAGTCACGGAGAGTCATTGAGACAGAACACTGATAGACTCACAGTGGGAATCTGAACTACAGCTGCAATCAGGAAAAAAAAATAAAATAAATAAACTCCATACAGAATTTGCTGTATGGAACCACATAGTTGTTGCTGCTGCTGTTGTTGTTGTTGTTGTTGTCAAACGGGCAAGGAAGTTTCAAGAAAGTTTTCCAGTCACTGAAGGAACATTGAAAGGACTTCACTGATTTTTGGGGAGTTAGACTCATTGGTCACTTTACCCAATATTGATGAGAGGACTGGTACCAAAATAATCTGTGTGTCTCCAGCGGTTATCTCACGTTCACGTCATATGGTGTTTACTGCAAGTGCCACCTTCTGACTTGTAACCCGTTCTCATTCCCAGGGCGTCAAATATCGAGGAAATATCACGCCCTTCAGGATCTGACACCGATGGTAAAGGAACTTTTTTCTCATCCATTTGAGACGTCGACCACATTGATATGACGTAGTACAAAGACCAAAAAAGTGGTTGGGGTGGGTGTAGGGTGTACAAGACACAGGGTATTCATGCAGGAGACTGGAGTTTGATTCCAGTGAAGTGATACCATTTTGGTGCCTAAATCTAATCTTTTCCTAACCGTTTTGTTGCCTAACCATAAACAAACTGTGACCGTTTTGTCTTTTATCTGTGAGTGATGTCACAGTGACACGTAGAGTCAGCCCTGCATGGTACAGGCACCCCTGTAGTGTCAAAACTGATGCTCCAGGGGTCCTAGAGTATGATAGTTTGAAGCGTAGAGCCACTGACCAAGCTGCCATTTTTAACGATTTGGGAATGAGAACCTTCTGTTCACATCAACATTCAATTTGTAATTACAACTAGGAATCTTGTATTTTCCAATATATCTGACTAAGAGGTAAATATAAGGTGGAAGTATCTGGAAAATAGCAACCATTAAACATGAATAAATACAAATTTAATGCTACTTTTATCATGCATTTAATTTAAGCAACAAACCAACTCTGTCTATCATAGAGCTGGGAATATTTTGTTAAATTACTTAACTAACAGCGTTACCTTTTGATACAGACCTGCAGAATTGTAAGGTTAGCTCACGCTGCTTTCCAAATGACGTGAACATGTTCAAGTCATACTGATGGGAATCTCTCTGACCTCTGCCTTCCTTCTCACAGGAGGTGAACACAACATTAGCTCTGTCTGGTGCAAATGCTAACACTTTAGCTTACAGAATGTTTAGTAAGCCTAACTGTAGGTGATTAATACTAAACCTTTTAGTACGCAAAAGTTGGCATTAGTTTTTATTTGTGTCCTGTAGATTCATAATTTATTTAAAACGTACAAATAAAAATAACTAAATTTCTATCATTAGCTAAGTGCATTAGCTGTCTGGCTAATGTTGCTCACTTCCTGTGTAAACCCCCCCAAAAAAGTAATGCTTGAAGTTTCGTGGGAAGAGAGATCTTCTGCTGCTTAAAGTACATATTTTTTTAAGTTTTTTTTTCTATAGATAGAAGTAACTTAGTTCCTATCCTTGACAACTACAAACATTTATTTTTTCTCATTTTTCTCACTCCTAGATATGAACTCCCATGTTCAGTCTCACAAATAAATAAATAAATAAATTAATTAAATAAAATTACTAGTTGGAGAAAACACTTGTGAGGATCAGTTCTCAAAAGGAAACTTTAGCATTGCAAGGATCAATACTTAAATATTGATTTGCCCATCCCTAGTAACGAACATTTATGTAAATGAAAAGCTGTGGATTATTACTTAAAATATAACTGACATGAAGCAATGTATAAATACAGTACTTCCAAGTACAGATCAACACGGGTATTCCCATCACGTTTTCTTGACTTGATGCTTATATCGAACTTAGTGGTGCAGTATGATTCCTACAAAATAAGAATCCAATATATCTGCGAGTTTTTCTTGGATTATGGTAGAGCTGCCCTGCCATGGGGCATCATTTAATAAACTCTGTTCTGCATCCTTATATTGATCAAAATGTGATAAACAGGATTTAAAAAAGTGGCTCTGAAGGCACGATCACAGTTTATTGTCTTGAGTCCAAACCATGGTGTTAAAGTTTACTTTGTTGCATTATTGTAGTTGGTTCATTTAAGTTCATACTGCCCATTTGCAAGCCAACAAGGACTTTTACACAAAAGATCCACGGACTAACAGCTTTGGTTTGGAGTTTTCATAAGCTGTCACGCAGGTTTGAGATTTAGAAATAAAACTGATGAGAGTCCAACTTGTGTGAATCATTTTTTGGTATAGAGGGATGAAAGTCTTCTGGTCTGGTCTAAAATCTAGTCGAGGGATTCAAATGTGGGTGGGGAGCTGGTGCAGCAATGTCACTCTGTACGAGCTGGTTTGTCTTCCCAGCATTTAACTCCTTTCTTTACCAGGCCAAGAGCTAATGCCCAAACTGCTGCTAGCATGACTGTCAGTGTGATGTAGGTTACATTCACACCGCAGGCCTGATTATGAATTGCTTCTTCTATGTGATTTTTTTTTTTACATGACTGTTCATATCTATTCTAGGATGTAGCCCATATCCTATTCCAGTATGGGCTGACAGTGATATCTGGGTGCACAGTGTAACAGTAACAAAAGACATCACATCCATTTAGGACCTGTGCTGTCCCGCATGTTTCAACACACTTCAGTTATCTTTGAATTTTGGCTGAATTGAGGCATCTCCCCATGTACCAATCAACTTGCTATTTGACTCTCCAATGCGTCTTATTGTTCTGCATGCCGATCCTGCCAAGCTGCGCCAACACCACGTAACGTAAGGGCATTCAAATGCAAATTGCAAGTAGTTTGCTGGCTTCAGGATCCCACATATCCATGCACTCCATGCAGCCTTTTGCTGTCGACACGGATTAGCAAAGATCAGATCTGTGGCACATGTGAACTTTCAGCTGTAGTGCGAGACAATCAGTCTCCTCATGATGTCCTGTACATTATAATGGGTGATCACTGCACTTTGAATAAGTCCTTGAATGATTTCTATCAATATGTCAGTTGCCATACACATTGTAAGACACTGGACTTAAATAACGGCTTTTAGCATTTTCTGTCATGTTTTATTGTTTCATTATATCTTTTAAGTGTGTTTTTACTGTAAACGATGTTGCACAATTGCCCTTGTAGGCTAATAACTGCATTAAATTTATACTATGGCATCCCAATTAGAATGTACTGTGAGTCGCCTTTTTGAGCCGCCGCACTACGACGCCGAGAATCGAAGCCAGCAGACCACTAAAGCCATCATACCACATTCTGAATTTCAGAACAGCTCAACCCTATGGGGACATAAAGACACCATTTATGAAGGAGAAATGCTGTGATTTCTCCAGACAGAACAAAGCATAAAAAGGGGTTTTTGTGCGAATATGGAAATAGGACAGTGCAGTGCAGGGGTCCTCTGAGACACTTTAATTATGAATAGAAAATGAGAGAGTTAGAGGAGAGGAGCAGTTTTTTTTTCTTTCTTTTTTTTTTTTTTACTGATGGTGGTGACAATGACATTGGGACATTGTTTGGTGAAAAATAAAAGTGAAATCCTTTTTGATATAACTCATCTAAATATAATATGGTATTTCATTGTGCTGTCTCTTCCAACACTCCATACACAACCATTTCAAAGTGCGTACGACACTTTTTAACGGGGGCCAACATCAAATTTTGACACTTAATATCACGCCTGGCACCAGTTTATGTATTTTATTGGTTATCTTGGTAGGAGATTACACATCAACAGACAAATTTTAGTGCATGCAGGAAGCCTTGCATTTTTCTTTTCACTGTTTGACAGCACGATCAGTTCAGGAACAACAGCTTTTCAGAAAAATGCCACTGGAAGAACGTAATACGGAGATGACAGATAACATCTTCAACAGCACTATAGCTGGCGAGTTCTCCATTTACAGTTTTAACAGAAGCTGGAACCTCTTCTTAAGCAACAAAGAGGTTATAGTGGTGACAGTACCTTATATTTCCTTCCGCAAATGAGGTGCTAAAGTGCAAAACACTGCTGGTTAACAGAAAGCGTAGCAGCAGATAGACAGCCTCCCAAATATGCAGCTGAACTTGACTGCAGCAGCCGACAACAGTACATGCAAATTAAAACAAATCCTGATGGATTTGACAGGGAAAATTGTACAAAATGCATAAAACGGTAGAAAAATGGATTCCATGCAGAGAATGGGGTTAGACAGGGAAGCTTGATTATATTTTTTTTCTCATTACATTCACACTGCCAAACAGCCCACCTCCTTAAAGGATAACTGAACGTGTCTATTTCTCTACCTTGAAGTGATTATCTGCAAGATTACTGATTTTCTGGATTTTGCAGCACCTTTTCTGATCATTGCTTTGGTGTGTAGGCACTGGCCCAACATACAGAGACAAAGAGACTGTGGCTTCTTATTTTCCTTCAACCCTCTTATATTTAGTCCAAACATACTGCTGCTGTTATCCGGTCTAAGCACCTGCCCTCCCAACAGCAAGCATATACCCTCAGTCAACACAACCAACCACAGTAACTAGTTATCCTTTTATTTTCAGTGGGGATTTTTTACCCCTTTGAAATTATTTCTAAGGGCACAACTACAATGTTGTGTACTGGTACATAAACACTCAGTTTATTTTAACTTCTTTCCCAGTTTGAAACTGAAGGTAAGCTTTACAGAGGAGGATGGTACCGTTTTCCTCTACATCTTCCACTATTTCTTTGTATGTTCTATTTTTTTAAAAAGACATTATTAATTGTCAGTTTGTTGATGCAGTGGCGTGTGTTAGTCGGTATTTTCTTCTACTGCTGGCTTTTCCTACTGCTTCAGGTTGTTTTCTGATCAAAAACTGCTCCATTTTTCTCACTGAAAAGACTCCCCCAGTCACAGGCTCCCACAAATCACCTACGGTGGCCCACAGGGGACGGTAGTTGCCTTCATGTGTGAATAGTTGACAACTCAATGAATACAACGTAAAGAGATACGAAAAGTTAGCACTGAAGGCATTTTGTTACCAACTCTCTTTCCATTTCACAGGCATTTCATGAACTTTTTAAAGGCATTCTTTGCTCGGAGCCTCCGTAATTTTGCAACCAGGAACTGAAGTTACATGCGCAAAAAAAAAGAGAAAAAGAGAAAGAAAAAGAAAAAAAGTTTGCCACCAAGGAGGACTTGTAGTGAGACAATCTGATGCCTTTGTACTTTATTTTCCTGTTTGGACAGTACGTCATTAGCAGACAAACCTGGATTAGAGAGAAGAGAACAGATGCACAAACAAACATTAAAGTCTTCTGCTGCTCTGATTTGGGTTGGACATTAAATATTCACCAATAGGTGTGCATGGTGTGGCGCTCCGCTCTCTATCTCGCCTCAGCCGGGACACTCATCACTCCACATCTTTGTTCTCTTCCAAAACAGACCATGTCTTCCTTATGCTCCTGGCCTCTTTAATGGAAGAAACGTACCAGATCAGCCAGATGGCCACAGCTCCCAACCACCCCAACCCACATTAAATATTCAACAAGGATTTGCAATCTTTATGATTGTCTTAAAAATAGGAAAGACTGGGATAAGCAAACACCTGTTTATGAGTTCAGCTCCCATCCCCCAAAATGCCATTTCCTTTCCTCCAGCGCTTCCTTGCATGATTCGGATGTTCTTGTTTGCTTTTTTATGCGTTTGAATATTCATATGACAGGGTTATCAAAGGTCTGTGAATTTGATGCACATTTGCGCGGTTTTGCTGTGAATTCACACTGGCTTTTTCAGTTTTCACATATCTCCCTCACTGTTTTATTTTCCATACATAATAAAGATATTTTAACAATGAATACACAAATTCATACTGCGTACATACTGATATTGCCATTTTCCTATGTGCGCAGTTGTATTTGCCATGTACTAATCCATATTTTAGCAAGTAACACCAGCATACATTTATATAACCCCATGATTGTTAACATGCTATTTTACTGCTTGATTTTGTTTACACTTTTTTTTATTGCTTTTAAATATATTGTTTATATTCTGTTTGTATGCATACATTTTACGGGTCCTTTTCCTGGCTGAATCCTATTACTTTTGCTACTGCGATGCAATTCTCCCAAAGGGAACAATTAAGTTTATCTTATCTGTGTTTATCTGTAGTTTTGCTTTTGTCTGTTTTTGTGGAGGCTGAATGGTTAAAGAAAAATGGTCCAGTTACAAGCAAAAGACAGTTTTTATTAGTATCTTTGGAGCTCATTTATCAACTCAGGAACTCAGTAACTGCGCTGTCTAATAGCAGACTATGTCTTGTTGCTCCTCATCAATATATTAAATATATTCCGTTCCCATGGAGAATTCTCCTCCTCTCCTCCTTTCCGGGGATTTTTGACGTTTGTGTATCCTCAGAAACTCTTTTCACTGAGTATTTCTAAATGAAACAAAGAGGGAGTGATTGCCAGACTTTACTTCTGATATGACAGAGGGTGTCTCCTAGGATTAACACACTGTATGACCTTTTCAAAGCTTTCCCTCTTTATGTATGAGTTTTAGTGAGTTAAAGTCTGTCTGCTTTTATCAAAGTTTTTTTTCTATACCTTTAAAGGTGTACTAAAAAAAATGCCAGGAGAGGAGAGAGCCATCACAGAAAACATTTTATCGCAACGTCTCCCACATGTCTCACATTTGGAAAAAGCACTCACTATTGAGCACTTGAGCACATCTATAATTACAAACAAACTGGCAAATTAGATGTGAGGTGTCTAAGCATCGATTCCATGGGGCCACAATAACAGTAGCACTGTTTTTCTCAGTCTCAGCTGATCTATCATCCGTGTATTTTTTTCTTTTTTTGTGTGTCAGCACCTCTCCTCTGTCGTTTCCAAACATCTTAACAAGTACTCACTGAAGCTTAGTCGCAGATCAGGTGGCATCTTCGCTGGAGCTTGAGCGAATGCATGTCTGAGCATGTAGCGGTTAAAGCTTTCTGTCTTTTTTTTTTCTTTTTTTTTAAATGAGATATGCAGTGTATATGTGTGTATGTGGGTGGATGCGTGTGTTCGGCCTTAATAATGCTACCTTACTCCTTAGAGAGTTATCTTTTCAGAGTCAGTAGGGACTGAAATGTTTCTCTCTTCCCTCAGGGAGGCATTTTTCCCCAAAGACTCGCTCCTCTCCCCAAGATTGCAATGATGAACAACAACACATAACACCTAGAAAGTAGGCCACAAGCACGCACAATCAATCCTCCTTCGAATCAACTTTTGTTGAGGATAAATGGGAGGCTCGGAGATGGAACTGTGAAATGCTGCAGGTACATAGGCATGAACTGTGTCTTTGTTATAGTAAAAACCTAAACACTTCTCCACAGTCACTGGAAGTTTACCAGCAACCATCATGCAAAGACAGCTGCAACAAACCCTTCAAAATATATTCTGGTGTCTAGCAAGACTTCTGTCTTTCTTCTAAGTGATTTTCAGCTAATTATCGACTAGTGCCCTAACCTTGACCAGAAAGCAGTCAGCAACGTCTGACAGGGAAAGAAATCAGCTCAAGGTCCGACAGTTGCGCTTTTCTATTCTCTACCTCTGTAATACCAAACAAGTTTTTTACCACTTACCCGTCCTCTGTTTGTGACCTTCTGATAAACAGCCGCAGGGCAGGGCAACAGGCACTCTCTGACCTTCACAGTGCCTGCTGAGATTCAACCCCCTGGCTATTGACCATCAGTGTGGAGAAGGGGAGGGGGGCAGGGGTCACTGAAAGGCTGTATGTGTGGTATATCATTGATCCAAATGGTCATTTTGTCCTCAGTCCAAATCTGAATAGAGAAATGCAGCTAAACTCAGTGCCCACTCCCTTCACAGATTGTCCTGTGGTAAAGGTCAGTCCCAGCACATTTGGTTTAAGGGGTATTAAGTCATATCAAGTAATTGCAAAAACATTGCTAGAACTTACCCACTCCTACATATCTCTTACCCCTTCTCCACCACAGGAACTGTCCCTGGAACACACAAACCCTTTTGAGGAACTAGGAACCTTTGTTTCCATTGGAAGATCCAGTCCCTCTTGTTGCGCTGGAGGTCGAGTTCTGGGGCCCCAAAATGATCCCTGCCATCAAGGCAGTACTCTGAGTTCCTGGGGACCATCCAACACATCCTGTAACCCCTACGACCACATATGACATTTTTTCCTCCCATCTTGAAGAAACACTACAGCACTTCTTAAAGCCATAGCGTGCATGCACACAGATAACACTCAAAATGGTTGCAGTTTGGTTACGTTTAGACACCAAAACTACTTGGCTAAGTTTAGGAAAAGGTTAGGGTTAAGATGAAGGTAAGGTTACGGTAAGGACCTTCATCGTCATGGTCACAATAGTAAAGATGCATAAACAAACAACATGAAAATGAAACACATGGAAACAAACAAAAGGTCTTTCTTCATGCAGGAATCGAACACAAATGTCCCATGTGAAAGTCCTGAGTTTTCTGGACCTATTCACCACCCCGACCCCCTCCCAATGCAGACATTTTTGCTCTTTCTACTACATTGCTTACTGCCGGTAGGGGTGCTAATTTAGGAAAGACTCCTATGGGTTGTTATATAAGGTAGGAATACACCAACTATGGGGTCGTTTTTTTTTGGGAGAGGAAGCTCTGGACCATCGGGGTGGTAGCACTGAACATCCCTGCTTGGTTAAACATGTGACGGAAGCAGCACAAATGTATCACCAACCAAACCACGTCCAATTCTTGACATTGTCACATAATCTAATTTTCCACTATGAACTTGGGAGGTGGGGGGGACCTGGTACTGGGAATGCCAGACTGGAAAGCACTGCAGGAGGCAAAACACTGATTTTTAATTGATACATTAAACAGTCAACCAGATTGTACAACCTCAGGACATGAACGAAACAAGCGTGCAAAACTCCCCCTGGGTAACTTGAGAATTACAATCTCTTACTGACGTCTTCCTGTCCTCTTCTCTCAACTTTTCCAGTACCCTTATTCTCTATTCCATAGGGATAAACTGTTGTTGTGTTGTCTGGTTCAGCTGGTGAAAAACAGTGGGCTGACCTGCTTGTTTATGGAGGAGTTGCCTCTTCTCTGAGGCACAGTTGCAACAGCAGAATGGGATCCATCTTGTTTGAAGGAAATTTACTGTACATGCATTATTTGACTCCCTGATCTCAACCAGTAGACAAAGTTTGGAATCAAATTGGTTCACTCTGTGTATGATCAGGATGATGTGGAGCTCCCACCACAGCTAATGAGCATTAAATAGGAAAGTGCTTGTTGTGTGGCAGGGCTAATTAAAATGATTTATGCCAGCCTTGCATGACATCACTGGAAGCCAAAGCACAGCCCACAAGGCAAAATGAATCAATCTGTTTGCTATGCATATATACTTGTCGCAGTGGAAGAACAGCATGAACACCAGCCATTCAGAAATAAATCTGATAAAAAATACTGTGTATACCTGTGTGTGTGCCTACTGTACATGTGTAACTGTGCCAATATTGTGTGTGATTATAAATATTTCAGACAGAATCAATTTGTCTCTCTCCCAATAACTGTTTCTACACACCTTTACTTCATTTTCTGTGATTTGTCATAATGAGCCTGGGTAACATGCATCAAATCACATGTATGTTGGCCTTGAGAAGCTGCTGAACATGTCAGAAGAGTCCGATTTAGGGCGCTTCTAGACCAACCACGTTTGGACTAGTGTATATTTGAACCACAGCATTTCCTCCTTTTGCTCAGTTCATTCAGCCAGGTGAGAACAGTGCCATATGAAGCCTGGTAGCATCAAATAACCATACCGAGACACCTGAAAATGCAAGTATTCCTGCTCATCTAAGAGAACTACAGTGTGGTTTGTTAGGACTCAGAACTACAATCCAAACCAAGTACACAATAAAAATCTCAGCACCCAAAATGCAAGAGTTTGTTGGCATAAGGAGAAGGATGTTGGCACCCGATAGCAAGCAGTTCATGCTTGGAAACCCTATCATTACAAAATTAAGCGAGGGCAAACCACAATCTGGACCGATACTCATTTTCATCTCTTTCTTCATGTGCTGTGAACACCAGATAAGGTAAATTACAGCAAAGAATGCCGGCAAATCCATCAGGCTCAGCTAAAGTTACAGAGACAGGAATCGTATTTGTTGTGACTCCACTCCACCGACCTCCCCTTCCCACCAGAATGTCTATGTGAGTCACAAGTCCAGGTTTGCTTGTAATTAGGTGGTGTAAAGTGTGATCACACCCTTAGGGTTGGTAATAAGCCACCAATAGCCCTGCATAATGGCTTACATTGGCTCTGAGATATCAAAGCCGAATATTTTAACAGTCAGAATGAGGTGCAAGAGTGGCTAACAATGTTCAGTATATCACCAAACACTATCAAATCCCAATGGGTTGTTCCATTGCTGAAATTGGGGAGAAATTACAGAAATCCTTGTTTTATTCAGCACCTATTCCAAAAAATAATAGTAATATCTGCATTTTAATGAGCGTAGCCATGTTGTAGTGTGTCACTGTGTTTTTAACCTTGCAAGATGCAAAAGACAATTTAATAAAGGCTATTACATTTTCACTGCTGCCTTTATTTTTCCTTTTTTTGCCTTTATTGTCTACATCAGCCTTCCCTTTTCTTTCTTTACTGTTGTGTCTGCTGTGGATGAAAATGGCTCTTCTTGGATCCAACATGGTGAAACCATGCAGAAAGCAAAGCAACGCTATCATATACAAGTTGTATCCAAATGATTCTGTTTGTGAGAGTTTTTCACACTTTAGTCGACAACGTGAAAATTAGAAAGGGGCAAAATCTCATTAACTACCTTTGTAGAGTGTTGACATTTCATTTGCATCCTGCAAGACGAAAGCACATCTCTTCATTTCACACTTTAGCTTCCCAATTTCCTCCTCAGTTACGCCAATGGGGCACAAAGGGAAACAATGTATAACATTAATTTCCGTAGCATTTTCTTAATGCTCAAATACACAAATGTCAATTATGGCAGCATATTTCTCAGCGTTTTTGCTGTGTGCATTAGTTTCGCTAATGACCTTCTTTGCCACATTGCCACGTCCTTCCTTTCTCTTTGTGCATTGATGATGGCTCATTGCATTTAACCGAACCATTACTCCAGTATCAGTACCACCTCTTCAGTTGCAATATTTTTAAATATAGTGAACATCTACTGTAACTCAAGAGCTCTGATTTGTGGGAGGAGTTACAGCAGGAAGATGACATGTGTCTGTACATTCTATAAAAATCAAATTGTTTTTAAAAGACTAAGTCAAATGGGGATCATGTCAAGCACTTCCCAGATTGCCTGAACTAAACAGCTGATTACCATCATCTGAACCAGGAAGCCATAGACAACAGAGCAAGCCAACAGCCAAAAGTAGGTTCACTGACACCGACACACACAGAAACAGAGAGAGGGAGAGCAGAAAGTAAACCAAGCCCACCAGTAGTAACAGCAGCGGTACAGCAAGCGCGTGTTCTCAATCTTACTGGCTGGATATCAGTTGCTACCATCTGGGCCAGGCACATCTCACATTCAGCTTCTCTTTCTCAGCCCAGAAATCAAGCAGGCAGATTCTCCTAAAGCCTTGGCATTACACAGGGAGTGGAACAAATGGGATTTCTCTTGTCTTTGATCTTTATTTTCAGTCTGATGCCATCTGCATGCAAAGGCACTAGCATGGCCCACTACTGTGCAGACAAGGGAATCACATTAATATTTAAATGATAGCAATTATCCAAAGAGAGCGCACGCGTACGTGTTGTCACATGCCTCATTGTGGAGGCCGCGGCTGCTATTCAAGTTCTATTATACATATGAAAATCATATCAGAAGATGGAAATCATACACATATTGTGCAGGGCAGAGTGGGCTGGTTTGACAACATGCTTTTATAGTACATACAGAAAGGCAAAGTATTTTTAGCAGACCTCCCAAACAAAATGTGCAGTGCAAACAACAGTTCAAATGATGCGATTTAGTGTAATGATGTTATTGCTTTTGGTCCTCATATCCAGGGAGATTTAGACATAATCACATATAATTACGCCCATTACAGTCGCGAGCACAGTGTAAATGATGAAAGAAGACTAATCCTCAGGAAAGGTAGATGGTGGTTTTCCCAATAGCTGAGAAGCATATGGATGATGTTTATAACTTTCTTCACCATATCCTGAAAAATTGAAAATCAAAGCTACTCATTCATTCATGCAAAATTAACACCTTCTGTAATTCACACCTGTACAACTGCCCCAAAAGTCCAGTAAACCTTGACAGTCAGACACAGCAATTGGCACCGTTGCTGCACAGCTTGGAGAAAAGTTGTTTTATTCTTACTGGGTTAGCCGGATATTTCTCCCTATACTCTCCCCATTTGTGCAAATTAACACCTTCCTCTCCCCTAATGACTTCTTAACCACTGCTGTTTCATGGCCATTTGGACATGGTAATTGGCCCAAATCATCTATTCTCTCATTGCCTCCCGTTAAGAAGACTCCCTGCTGTTTGGAAGCCTGACTCCTCCTGCCATGCAAATGAGGCCAAGCAGAAGCAAACACAGTCAGAATAAACTGTCCCTCCCCACCAACAGCCTCCCCTTACTCCCCAGCACCGCACACACACCTCATTAACCCACAGAGGGCACAGGAAATGAAACCTTTGACAGGATGTTAGGAAGCAACTAATGACCCAATCAGGAAGGTTGCCACTGGCCA
>OMKZ01014094.1:2227-13398 GCA_900302535.1 Neoniphon sammara
TACCATACTGCATGCTAAAGCATTAGATATAGTGGTGATTTAAGGTTGAATTTAAGGTTCTCCCAAGTGTAATAATAAAAGTATGCATGTCTCTGTGTGTGTGTGTGTGTGTGTGTCTCTGTGTGTGTGTGTGTGTGTGTGTGTATGCAGTGTGCGTGCGTGTGTGTGCTTTTGTGTGTGTGTGTGTGTGTGTGTGTGTGTGTGTGTGTGTGGTAATGGACAGAGCGGGAGATGTGTTTCCCACTGGACCTTCAGTTATGTCAACAGCAGTTTGTCACTGAGTTTGATGACAGTGGAGACAAAATCGTCACAATCCACCATGTCCAAGGCGATGATGTTAGCACGTTTTTCTCCATCTCCAGGAGTTTGCTTTTTTACCCACTCCAGCATTGTTGGCAGACTCCTCTCTGTGGCCTTGGCAAGAGTGTCACAGGAGAATAAGATTTTCATGCTTGTCCTGAAGCCCTCTGGCAGAGTCAGATTTAAACTGTGGACAGTGAAGCTGTCAGTCACAGAGAACAGAGCTCAACAATCTCTTTAACAACTCCCCCTGCCATTATTAATGACATACTCATCTCATTCTCATCTCAACTTACATTTAAACCTCTTCACATCTGCCAAGTACTGATCCAGTTTGGATTTGATTTCTCCAGGGTCCATACTTTTACCATAGTAGTAAGGTATCACCAACCATATTTCAGGATTGAGGTTCTGATTTTCTGGATGTTCATATGAAACTATGACATTTCTCCCTGATCAGGATCAGGACCTCATGTGGGTGTCCTTCTGCCCAGGCGTTTATATCCTTGAGAACAGTCTGACCACAGAGGCAGAAGAATCATTCTCTATTGCAGTATACATATAAATACTTAAAGAGATAGTTCACTTGGATGGATCATTTACATTTCTTTTTGCACATACCTCTATAAGAGCTTAAGGAGGGTCATGTATTGAGATTAGCTGCCCAGAGAGCCAATGGTAAAAATTATTAGTAGGCAGCAAGATGGCCTAAGGGTAACAGAGACTGCCTTTTACCTAGAGGATATTTACTGGCAGGCATCCGCCTTGCTGAAGTGCCTCTGAGCGAGGCACTAAATCCTACCAGTTTCATATATTCTATTGCCGAACCTCTGAAGTAAAACAAGAATGTCCCTATATCGATCAATCAACTGATCAATCAAGTATTAGTAGAAAATTTTGACCCATTTATTGATTTATTACTGAATTAATTAATTTATTTATTATGTTGTTCCCTTGGGGACTATGGATCAGGCTGTGTTCAGCAGTCCATTCATCAAAACTAGTTTGACTTCGATGAAACTTGGAGGGATGATGCATCTCCGTATTGTGCTCTGGCATTTAAAAAATGACACTGACTGTGGCCTGACGGCAACGTTGTAAATAAAGGTCAAAATTCTATATTGAGTCCAACTGACGTCAAATGTGCTGCTCACATTGAGCTGTCCTCACAAATTACACTGATTGGCCAAATGATGGAAATACAATTGAAGGTCAAAAATATAATGTTTCAGACACCGCTGGTCCAATTTGGACAAAATGTAGAGGGATGATGTGTTTTGTATTTAGATTTTTAAAAACATGACAAATATTTGCCCGAAGGTGGCGCTATAATCATTTGTGAAAATTTTTGCTATGTAATAAGGCCACATCAGTGGTCCCATTTTCCCGAAACTTGGAGGGATGATGCATCTTGTTACTTGTTTTTCACTTGGTGTCCTGCAGCTACCTTCACATAAAGTAATTTTTCACATTTACAGTCACCCATACTGAGAAAGAAATACAAATCCAGCATTCGAATGGTGACTGCTGATCAACAACTCAGCTACTGATGAAGCTTGACTTCTCTTGAACTTTTATGAAGGTATGGGTGCTGAAGGGTGTAAATATTCTCCCACAACGACATATCCTGCTAATAATGAGAATAAAAATTTGATATTTTTCTCCTCAGTCTCACCTCGACATCAGTCCATGTGTACAGGCCATGTGAGAAGTGCAGCCTGGTGGGGTTGCTGCCATCTGGTTGGCTAGCAATTCTCAGGTCAAAGTAGCAAACCCATGCATCCAGTTGTTCATTGATGGTCAACTCCTATATCACAAACCAATACATTGTTAAACCACTATGGTCTCTCTCTTTCTTGTACCCACACAAACACAGTAGACAAGTATTATTCTGACCTGAGTGACCGCCCAGTTGTACACTTTTTGACGAACACAAAAACAACTGCTGAAACCTGTCAATTGATCGGGCTCCATTGTAGATGAGTTTATGTCCAGGTCATAGGTCATTGCATCATGGCTACCTAGGAATTGCCAAACAGACACACAAACACACACACCTTCAACAACATCACTACTTGAACAAAGCAGATTGTTTTACTATTATTTAGGATTGCAGTGGATTTTAGCAGTCATGCCATATTGTTCTTGTCAACTTGCCAGGTTTGTACTGTAGATGTGTTTAATGACCTAGATCCATGTTGACATTTAGTCCAGTGTAAGAACTGAGCTGTGCAATGCATGAACTCTGTAAATCAGAATCATACCTGGTATCGCCAGACTCCAAAGCCGAACAGTATGAAGTCGATCTGGTAGTCTCAACATCCAATCAGATAAACCAGATCTTACTTGTCACCTTTCCCCTTGACCTGCAGCCATCTGACATTCTTGCATAAAAATCAACATTGTCACCAAACAGAAGGGGCAGAAAAGAAACACTGCCTTTTTTGCTTTGCTGTCCTCCTGCTCAGTTTTGACAGTACCTAATGTAGCATTCACTCAAATTTTTGTCATCAGGTAACCCATGCTATGAGGAAATCTACTAAAAATAGAAGCACTTGGGGGGTTTGGTAGGGATTATCTGTGTTGTGGTGTTGGAGTTGAAACTGACTGCAGTGCAACTTCTTCATAATAATGTGTTAATAAGTACTGTAGAAAACCCTCTGCTTTCTCTCAGTGTGTTCTTATCTTCAAGAATGCACAGACAGACCAGATTGTGGAGCCAAAGGAAGGTTTTACTGTAAATACAACAGGCTTGAGTAAGTTATAAATAGTATGCGGAGGTGTTAAGTGAACTTATTATTGTGTGTCTGCCCCACATATCGTGAAAACTTCATACAGTAACTCCAGTTTTGGTTATTCTCATTAATTTACTCCAGCTGAATGAATACACGTTCTTCTATGGGATGAGAAAATTCTACTATCCATGGGTTGATAAAATCCATCAAAATCCACTAAATAAACTTAAGAATGCATGGTGGTGGTCAAGCTCAAAACAAAGCTGTTTTTCTTGCCACTACAGTTATACAATAGGGACCTCTGCTGCAAATGTTACTCATTCATCAAAATTGAATGTCAGCCAGACATCTGGCATACTTAGCAAATCCAAGTTCAGGACAAAACACAGTAAATTAATGAAAAGTACTTGAGGTGTGAGGAATAGAAGTAAGACATAGGACACTACTTACAGTAAGGAGGAAGGAAGTAGAACAGCTTGAAACAATTTTCTAAATACATTAAAAATGGCGCCGTCAATATAAGTGAATATATTGTTTTGCTAGATCCCATAGTTACCAAGCGCAGGGGTATTGTTTTCGGTCCTGTCCGTCTGTTTGTGTGTGTGTGTGTGTATGTGTGTGTGTGTGTGTGTGTGTGTGTGTGTGCGTGCGTGCGTGCACGCGTGCGTGCGTGTGGACGTCAAATAGTCAAAGTTTCAGCCTAATGCTAATACATAAGGAATATTTACAATTGCCATATAAGTGAATTGATAAGAGATACACATATTCAGCATTAATATGAATAGTAACTATTCATATTAATGCTTAGATCGTCACAGTCACAGAACTATCACGTTCTCTGTTTATACTACAATATGAACACAAAACCATTACACCAGCCAAGATGCTTCAACTTTTTTTATTGCTTCTGAAGAAATTTGATCTATTACAGGATAAAGGATAGTTTTGTGTCTCAGGCGTTTAGTTACATTTCTTATCACAGTACTACGGACATACATGCATTTCGGAAACAGTATTGTTGCACAAAGATCTATACGGCAATTGATACATGGTTCTCAGATGATTCATCCAGGCGATCTTGGCTTGATTATCTAGCCCTGGCCAGGCCAACCATGTTCTGGGCCCTGCTGAAGATGGAGTAATACTGTCTGATGAAGACGTCACCCAGGATCCAAAGGCTGTCACCTCCGTTGCCGAAGCCAGTGCGGCAGCCGTAGTACTGAGACTGCGAGGGGGCGGGCGAGAAGAAGGTGAGACAGAGGCGACGCATAGTGAAGTGAACAAAGCTACGCTCAGGCAAAGGTGGCACACGCTTACCTGGCGGACGTAGGCCGAGGCTGGGATGGTGAACTGCTGTCCGTGGATGTGGAAGGTCACATCAGGCATTTGGGAAATGCTGTTACAGTTGACAGTATACTGAGAGGATGAGAAAGAAGGAGTAAGGGAGATAAGGGGAAAGGAATGTGTAAGAAAGAGTGTCAACATTTGTCATTTCATTCAACTTTCACCCAAGTTCTATTTCATTCAGGCTGAAGCTGCAGAAATCCCATTCTGTCCTCCAGCACTTACGTCTCCATTCTGGCTTGAAGCTCCCACCCAGCGGTTGATGTTGTAGATGGAACTCTGAGGGCCAACGATCAGAGAGGTGCCGGTGTCCACAATAGCCTGGCAACCGCCATTGCAGGCCACAACCTGACCATTGACAGTAACACTAGAAGAGACATGCAGTAGGGTATGAATCAAACACTCACACTACCTACAGTATCACTTTGTTCCGAATACGTTTTGGAGGTGCTGATGTGTCGTCGGCTTTACCTGTCCACGGTGATCTGCCAGTACAGCTCATTGGAGAGGGGAATCCAGGTGATGGGACCATAGTAGTGGCTGGGGTCAACACCGCCGAAGGTCACCACACTGCCGCCCTGAGAGTGACTACAGCAGAAGAAGACTGAGCTTACTGATGTTATTATTGACAATACTATCGCACTGGAAAAAACTTCTTGCTTTTTATAACTTACTTTTATCCCCCTTTGTTTTTCCTAAAATACTTTGTGATAAACCAGTTAAAGTGCCTTTTAAACTGGACTTGTGTTTTACAGACATTCCACTAGACATTCCACAGCAAAGCTCTCTCTGTCCTTACGAGCTCAGGTACACGGAGAACAGGTCCTGGTTCACCAGACCCTCCTTCATCATGTTGTCGAAGACGGGGGTAGCGCCAGAGGCTGACAGGCGTGGGTAAGCCAGGCCCAGGATGCCATCAGCACGCATGTACTGCATGAAGGGAGCCTCAGTCTGACTCAGTCCAAAGATCTGGTTCTGCACAGCAAGTCCACCAACCTGACAGCCAGACACAAAGACAAGCACTGGATCTTTAAAGTGGCACTCTCCAAAATATCGGCCACAGAGTGTAGTAAAACGGACGTTTACTTGTATGAAAATGTTGCAGATTAATTCTTTAAATCACATGATGATTATATTTTAGTATGAAGTTGCAGTCAGCAGGATAACCGTCAGTCATTATGAAATATGAAAGAATTAGTGCTTCTTTCATCTTGAATGTGTTGGGACAAAGTGGCAAATATGTGAACGCAGTGAGCTGACATTCATTTCCCCAGTTAAAGGTGTGGCTGGATGTTTTCATTCCTCACCGTCACAGTGTCATATGCCAGGAAGCCAGTCATGCTGCCGGTGCCATACTGGATCCTGAGAGACCTGCCGTTGTTTCTGAAGGTGCTGCTGGCACTGGGGTTAAACTTGTCGTGGTTGTCTGGAAGGGAACAGACGGAAAAAGTTGAGGTTGAGGTGCTTTACAAAGGAGTCCAAAAAATGAATGAAAAAAATCTATTGTGAAAATGAAAGCCAGGCAGTCCAAACAATAAGACACAAGTGTGGATGACTTTTTCAAAATCACTGAAGGATGAAACCAAAATAACAAGTGTTTCTCTTTCTTAATGCCCTTGTAAAACCTCATTCCAACCATCTACCATCTGTCTCTTTGTATGTGTGTAGATGTGTGTGAGTGAATTGTTTTACATACTGCAGGCTGGGCTGCTGCAGTAGACGGAGGGCACCCACAGGTTGGAGGAGCCGGTGTCGAAGATGACCTTGAAGGACTGAGGAGGAGTTCCGATGGAGATGACTCCATAGTAAGCCAGCTGCAGGGCAGGGGAGGAGGCAGAGATTCTTCAATAAGCAAGAAATAAACCATGCATGAAAGCTGACCTCACAATCACCCATTTATTCTGCCTTCCACTGATTCCATCAGCTGCTACTCACGTCAGCATCATTGGTCATGGGCTGGTCGGCCACGGCGAAGCTCGAGTCGAACTTGGCCATGGGGTTGTAGGGGTACTTCAGCCTGTACTCCTCCCACAGACCCTGCTCCTCCAGGATCTCCCTGGCGGTCTTACCCTTCTCCAGAGGGATCCTGGGAAATACAAAAGGGAGCAACTCAAGGGATTTGAATTTTATCCTCTTCTTTAAGATACATTTGTCAGCATACTTAAGAGGTCTTTGTCTCTCATGTGCCCTTCCTGCTAAAAGCTCTCACTGATGCTATTGAGAAAATACAACTGAGCCATAAATCTATGATCCAGCTGCCTGCATTTAAAATCAAATTCACTCTCAGCTACAGTACATAAGGACAGACCTGTCTATTCATAGAAGTGTCTTAGATATAATTTAATTCCCACGGTCATTTCAGAGCAAGCTATGACATTTTGGTAGTAGGAAATGCAAATAAAAAAGCGACAAGTAGCACTGATTGTGGACTCTTTCAAAGTGCTGTTTAACGTGAAGATCTTGTTGGAGCGGTCAGATAGACTTACTGGACAAGGCACTCGGACAGTGCCACCACGGCACACAGAACAAAGGCCCACTTCATTGTTGCTGCTCAGCTGTCAACTATGAAAGAGAAAACATTTCAGTTAAGCAGAATAGCAAAGAAAAGAGTATACACTACAGAACAGTTCTCAGAGAAATTCTACAATATTAGTCTGCAAGTAAAACGCACTGCAGCAGACAGTAGCCATCAGCTGCAACAAAAACACCACAGAAAATACAGGAGGTTACGCATTCGTGGACTCACCCGGAGACTCCAAAAAACCTGAGTAGCCAGAGACAGGCATGTACCCTCTTTTATACAGGTGGACTGACATTCTGCCACTATGGAATCTTTTTTTATCACAACGATAAGCCAAAGCTCACACACCATTTCCACACAAATGATAAGTAACATACAAATAATGGTTGACCTTAAGACAATGTCAATCATGTGATTAAAAAACAGGAACTCAAACATTTGGAAAATATTGGATATCTACACATATTTGCATGTACTTTAAAAGTGCTAACTTGACAAACACACACAGTTTCTTAACAGTGAATGTTGATGTGATTCCTTTAATGATTTTCAAATCCTTCTGCGGGCCAGCTCCAGACTACATTAATGACATGTTAACCAAATATACTGTACGTCATGGATTCCCTTCTTCTGGTGATTACTAAAATAAGGACAATTCTGTTTTCTGTTCCTATGGTCCCAAATTCTGAAACAGACTCCCACTACTAAATCAGTAAAGGCCTTCAAATGGTCCTTCAAAACATTTATTTAGCCTTGGTTTTGCCTCAATGTGTTGTTACAGGCTTTAAGTTTGATGTCTCATTTGCTGAGCATTTATGTCATTTTATTTTCACTGCTTTTAATCATTTTACTTTCTTAATCTCTATGCGTTTAAAATTTGTTTTTTTTATCTTCTTATCTTCTTCCCTGTAAATGCATTATAATGCATTTCATTGTCTGAAATGTCCTACACTGTATAAATAAATAAATCATAAAGTGCTAAGATGCAAATATGTTCAGTTTTTAGGTTCCAACAATTGTGGAATTATGCATATACCCTTGACATTAAAATGCGCTTTCCAGTCATGTACTACATCAAAATCAGCAAATCTCCAACATTGTCTTCATATTTCATTTAAAAAGGAAAAACACCACCGTCAGTCACCTTAGCACATGCAGAGTTGTGGGTCTGAGCAGTAAAAGTGTTTGCTGCTGCATTATCATATATTTACTCTTTATATCAAACTGGAAACATAGCTAATAGGAATAACTGCTGATATAAGATTCAGAGGGCTGTTTTATCATTTAAACTAAACACATTACTGACAACTGCAGTACACAGAGTTACGAATGAGCATGGATTCCTTGTAGTTTAAATAAAGCTTGATAATAAAAAACAACCTCTCATTTTCAGACCAAAAGGTCACTTGTCTTTATTTGTCTGCATAGCAACATATACACAGTGCCTTTCACAAAAACATATCAGCATATAATTACATTCATAGGTCTCCAATACCAAGTAGTTTTGCAGTATTGCTATGCTAAAAACTATAATTGACGAGGTTGACAACAGTGAAAACTTGCCTCTTGAACTAGTTTCCTATGGTATTTGTTCAAACTTTACAGAGAATATACTTATTCTTGCTGTCTTGTTCCATCTCTCACACTGAGAGTCACAACCAAGTGGCCTGCAGTGGGAACACATGGTTAGTCTTGTTCAGTCTCTTGCCCTTCAGAGATCCAAGCCTTCCTCTTCACAGGGATGCCATCACTGATACGCCTCCTTACACCCTCCTCGCTCCTGGGCCTGGCCTTCACCGAGGCAGCATCTCCTCCACTTCCACACCAAGCAACTCCACCTTGGGCCTGGAGGGCCCTCTGAGCTGCATCGGCCGAATGAGAGCTCCCAGAGTGCCACGCTCTTCTTCTGGGGAACCTCCCAGAGCCAGGAGGTCCTGCAGGATACAGGCCCAAACTGCAGCTTCCAGATGTAGGCTTTGTCACTTCAAAGCTATGCGTGTCCTTAGATAGTCGAGGCTGGAGGAGTGCTGATTCAGAGTAGGAGCTTTGGGAAAAGATGCTGACTGAAGTAGGAGAGAAGGAGTGAAGGGTCGAGGGATTGGGAGAAAAGGAGGATGGGACGGAGATGCGTGGCTTGGGGTAAAGCAGACCTGTCCTTCTGTGTCTAATTTCTCTGGCTTTCCCTTCTTCTCCTTCAACTTTCTTTGGCTCTCCTGACTCTCCTAATTCTCCAGCACCTTGCCTCTGGTACCTGATCCATCTCTTCTTTCTCCTGACCTGAGCTTCCTCCAGTTTCACTTCCATATCGTGAAGATCCTCCGTTACCTGGTTGACACGATCAAAACGAAACAGCAAACTGTTGACGCAGGGCAACAAGCGGTCCAGGTAGGGCTGGACATCAAAGCCAGGCTCCGACAGTGACGAATCCTCGGACCTCACAGAGAGAGCTGAGGATGGGGGGCAAGGGGACGAGTAGCAGGAAGAGAGTGAAGAGGAGCGGGAAGAGGGGAGGCTGGATGAAAGCGTGGACAGACGGGACTCCTGGGAGGACCTGGAAGGAGGGACGTCCATGCCTTCAAACTTCACCCTGTGTCTGAACTGGAGAGAAATTGTCAGGAATCAGCAACAGGAATTCTCAGTGGCATTCTCATGCAACTCTCATTCCTTTACCTCTTTAGTCTTGGTGAGTCCCATCCACAGCTTGAGCCTCTTAATGAAGAACTCCACCATCTCATAATCTTGAGGTTCAATGGTTGGACGATATATCCCAGCCTGCTCTGCCCTGAGGGACACAACAATGGTTGTATTAATGTCTACAGAAACCCACTGGACATAATAATTGATGAACGTATTTGACACCCATAATTTGACCTTTGTATTGGTCTGGTGTTAACTTTTCTCCTCTGATGGAGGTAAATTTAAAGTGTCAACAGCAATGGTGCTTGCATTTTGACACAGCAAGATCTAAATTTGCAGGAGTTTGCGATAATTGCATCACCTTTGCATCAAAATAAGTGAACGGGCACTGCACCTCTGCAAAACATCAGCAATAAAGCTTGGAGCAGACATGTCAGTGTGATTTGCTTGGTCACTGACGCTTACTTGCTGGAAAATGTGTGCCTTAGATGCTTCCATTTCATTTTTCCCTAAAAGTTTGGATATTGGCAATAAGAAATTGAAAGAAAAAAAATTTAAAAATTGTTCAGTGGAAAAACCATGGATCCACTGACCTACAAAAGTCTGCAAAGTTTGGGGAAACTATTTCTTTGGGGAAATTTCAAAAATATTAGTACAATTAGGAGCTTGTCATTTCCCCACGAGTTTTGCAAGGATGCTTAGAAGTGATGGACACTGGAAGTTCTGGGTTTATCTAACCTATGATATAGTCCTGGGATTTACCTCCACCCCACCATGCTCATTGTGTGTACCTGTATGTACAGATGAGAACTGCTCCACAGAGTCTGGCCAATAGCCAGAAACCTCCCCCCATCAATAGTAGCCCATACAAGGGGCCCAGGACTGGGTGGGCCTTGCATAGTCTCTGGAGAGCCACACGGCCACGCAGGACAGACAGCACCAAGACACCGGCCTGGCGTATCGACCCAAAGCCTTCCACTGTATTAGAGAAGAGCTAAAGACAAAATAGTAGAAAAGAAGCACACACAGGGACAGAAACAATTTACTTAACTCAAATATATCTGTTCTTTATGATGACAACATTCAGATGCTCTCTGTTTCACTCCTTCTGCTTTGTCATACCGTGTTTCCGAGGTGAGCGCAGAGCAGCAGTAGTAGCAGCAGCAGGGCTGTCAGAGCCCACAGCTGCCTCCAGGCTCTCTGCAGCACTCTGCCTATCACCACCCACCTCCGCACAAACCTCAAGGTTCCCAGCAGCTGGAGAGCACAGCCATATAAATGAGTCGGCATTCAACAGAGCGGAAAAGCTGCAGACCAATGCTGATCTGTCTAATTAGGAGACAGAAGTTTCGCACCTTTAGGACGAGCAGAGTGAGGAGCACGGCTGCCAGCTGGGAAGACCTCCTGGCCAGCAGGGCAGCACTGTGGAAGTCAATGAAGTTATCTGGCTGGGACCGCAGCTAGATAGTGAAGGCAAAGAGGATACAGGGGAGAGGAAGAGGAGTTACTCAGGTCCTAATGAATAAGAGGCGATGTCCTCACAAATTAGATTCTGCCCATAGTAGACTTCATGTAGGAAGCTAATGTTAGAAATTCACAGTGTGGGCATAACTGTGCTACTTTATATCAATTTA
>OMKZ01014103.1:2926-18775 GCA_900302535.1 Neoniphon sammara
TGTTTGAGTTGGAATTAATTATGTTGGAATTAAGATGTCGAGCACCAACTCAAAAAACTACAACTGTTACATTAATGAATGTTGAGTAATTTAGTCTCCCCCACATGGACTAGTTTTCAATAAACTGGACTGACAAGAATTTTAAGGTCCATGGTCAAGATTCATTCATTTAAGTGCTGCATTTTGAATGTTCATGTTGTGGAACCAGAGTCATCAGTAATCATATCACGCTTTCAGAGATCTTAACTTTTTTATGATTTGGCACGCCCTCATATCACTGGGCAATAGGGATTTGGATACCATTAAAACTCTCTTCGGCCTCTTCAAATTATACCATGGCTCATTGAGTGAGGTTAATGAACTGGAGACTCTCTGTTGTGAAATATTTTGATTTGCGGGCAGCTCGTGCCACTGACAGGAAAAAGGAAGAGAGGAGGATCAGATAAGTTCTACGCGCACTGGCCTCCTCTCAAAACAGCTTGGTTTCCTGGGCATGGCTTCCTTCAAATCTGGGGCATTACAGCAAAAAAAAAACAGCAAGCATAACAGAATCCTACGGTGTTTAATGTTTTATTCAACTGTTCTAATGTCTTCTAACATCTTAGCTTAGTACATATTGTCACTAACACTCACTTGAATGAAAACTGCATGAATTCAGATACTTACAAGCACTTTAAAGTTCAACCCTCCCAGCTTTAGACAGGAACAACATTAAGCACATGTTCAAAAATGAGCTCAAATTATAAATTCAAGTGGAGGTCATTTTATCTTGACAATACCCCCATTGCTCATTTAGATTGCTGCTATATTCCATATTGCCATCTGAAATTGCATTCCTCTGAGAACCACTTTGATATTCATGAATTCAGGTATTAGTGCCAACATCCATTTTAGCATCAGTCTGTTGCTTGTAACTTCAAAAAGTGCTGTTGAGACATTTTCAGCCCAGAGGCCCCATTAGGACACCATTTTCCTTTGACAATGGAGGTAACTCTCAACAGCTGAAAACTGCAGCTGCTCATATCGACACTAAGAAGTTACTGGAAGGGGCGTACTGCGCGTTTTCATGGTAAATGCACACATTTCCTCCCAGCTTGGTGGAAATGTCTCTCGTTGATATTCAGGGGGCAGATGGAGGGAAGGTATCAGGCACAGTATAGTTAAGAAAAAAACAGCTCAAAATCCAAGGCCGAGCCAGTACAGCACAAAACCCGAACCAAAAAGCAATCCTGCACAGCCCAATACAGCACAACACGGCACAGCAGTTCACAGCATGAGACAAATCAACACAGTTCAGGCCTGCATGGCTCCTGTGGACAAACAGCCATCAGCAGAATCACAAAGGGTCCAAACTGGCCGCGTTTATCAATTAGAGAAGGGCACAGGGGACTCTGAAGCTGGGCTGATCTCTTCCGCCACTCAGCACTCCTACATTGATTAGCTCTCTGCTCATCCAGAAAACCGTGTGAGTCCCAGCCATCCTCACCAGCTATTAAAACCTCCCAACTGGAAAATATTCCTTTAAAAAGCGGCCCCACTTGTCAAATTTGAGTGTACACCTGCTGACTCCAGATATCGCACCGCTCGTGACTCCTCCAGTGAGCAGTCGTCATTTTCTCTGAAAGTGTTCTTGAAAGGACTGGCTATGAGCTGGTGATATGAATTGATTGCATTCTATATTTACTTTAAATAGACTGGAGTCTCTGTGCCATTTTTACACACTGTCCCTTACATTGTACCCATTAATATTCTTGTGCCCAGGCTGCCACTGCTGAGTCAACATGACTGTTTAATCTCATACAGCAAAAGGATTTATATAAGGGATGGATTGATATATTGGAAGACTCTCAGTATTGGCCAAAATCAGCTTTTAAGAAGCAATATCGGTGTAGCTGTGAAAAGTAGTTTTACTGCCAATGTTTGGCTGGTTGTGAAATACAATTATCAAATGAGCAGCAGAACAAAATTATCAGGGTCTTTTGTTAATAAAACAGTTGGTATTCTGATTGTTACAAAAATACAAATTTTTCCATCCCTAGTTTGTATGGATTTAGAGAGAAGAGTACAGTTCACCCTATTACAATAACTGCTGCTCCTGGGTTTCAATTGTAATTTAACACCAGTCGCATACAAAATGTGGGAAAACTCATTCTAGTATGAGCCAGCTGAGATGCCTTTATTCTTTGGGAAAGCAACATTTAAACTGGAAGTAATCTCTCAATAATGCCCGAGCTAAATGCCAGCTGGGCAAACCATCCATGAAATCAGATGGTGGAATGTGGCAAGTACGGCCTCCCGGAGCCTTTTTGCCTTCACGCCCGGCCGCTCCTGAGCCTCGCTCATCTGGACAGCACATCGTCAATCTCATCACCGTTATGCCAGAAATCGCTCAGAAAGAAAATCATTATTTACACAACACAACCAACACTATTAACTATGAGTTTTGATGTGTTATAGAAGTAAGGTGTAAACTTGACATCACCAAAGTTCACATCAAACTATTAGGGCTGAGCGATATGGGCAACATCAAATATCACAATATCTTTGACTGAATACCTTGATATTGATAATGTAGGAATGGATATTGGTGCTTTCCTAAGTCATGATTCATGAGTTTTTTGATAGTCTTTAGTAATGTGGATGCGATGACCAAGCAGGTCGGGGCAAATAACAGAACACCTACAACAGTTCAAGTCGAGAAAATTGCATCTTTTTCCTGTCATACAGCCTTTAAAACACTTATGCCATTTCACAATATCATGATATCCAAAATCCCAGACAATATATAGTCTCATATCACGATATCAATAAAATATAGATATGATCACATATATAATCACTTCGCATATATCGATCTCTATCAGTATACATGAAGTGATGATGCCATATAGTGCATCACATCCTGGATTTGGCCATACATCTCCAGCTCTTTCTTTTGATTCTCAGGGGCTCTGTGTCAGTGGTTTGAACTGCTGTGAATGAACTGAAGGCGGCAAGAAGCCCAAATTATCCTCTATTTGCATGTTGAAAGAGCTGGTTTGGTAGCATCCCGGCATGTGTTTGTGTGTGCATAGAGAACCATTGTGTCTGGCCCTCATCTCCCTCTGCCTTTCTGCCCACACAGGAGGAAGAGATCCCCGAGTTAGAGATCGACATAGATGAGCTGCTGGAGCTGTCGGACGAGGGGCAGAGGACCCGGCTGCAGGTGAGCTGCTGCAGATTGACTTAAACCACCTGGTCGTTTATACCAATTTGTTACACTAATACCCCGACCTCATTTATTTCAACTCGCTCTGTGGAGCCGGTGGCTAAAAGTCCACCCTCGTTCCAGACAGAGGACACACCGAGTCTCAGGAGGCCATTTTGTTGGCCAAAGAATTATGGACACTTCAAATACCACCTTGCTCCCACTTGACACATAAACTCTGGTACCTATGTAACTATATTGGGTAATATCTTTACAAGCACTTGACCCTTGCTGACTTCCTTGTGCAATGTTTGCTGAGTTCCTGAGTCTTTTTTCCTCTTCTTCTCTTTGACAGGAGTTGCTGCAGGAATGCGGAAAGCCAAAAGAGGTAAGACACGTAGAAAGTTAATGCTTTACTCCAATGAAACTACACATTAGGCTTTTTATGATTTTATTGTTGTGTTCTGTTTTCCATCAGTTACAATAATCCGCTCTCTGCATCTTTTTCCACAGGATTTTATCAACGGGCTGCTGTACAGGATAAAGGGCCTACGCAAAATGTCAGGGCCCTTGAAGAAATAATATTAGGTCAAAATCAAGAATTGAGACAATGTGGAGCCTCTCACCTCCCGAGCATTAACTATTTTGGATGTCTGTATGTGCGGTTTACGTGTCAGTGGGACCCTCTTCCTGCACACATGGGTCAGTCTAACACCAGAGCAGTTGGTTTTTGATTAGGACTTTTTTTATTTGACTTTTATTTATGGACAGCTATAACTTTTTCACTCCCCTCAACATACCAATAATGCACCTGTGATAAAGATGTACTGACTATTACTCAGATGGACTGTTTTTTTTTTTTTGTTTGTTTTTTTGGCGTAAGATTGTAAATTTTTGGTTGTCTATTTATGTACATAAATATTTTTGTTCTGATAACAGTGTTGTATGTCAAAATAAAAAGAGAACGTTTTCAAGACAAGGCTGTGAATGAATTATGAAAAAGGGGCTATACGTCTAATTTCACAAGCACAGTTAACAAAGTGACTTGTCAACAGTACTGTAAATTCATCTATTCTTCTGCCTGCACTTGCAAATAAACATTAATATGTATGTCTAAGTACCCACCAATTTACAGACCCTATAAAACAACCCCAAAGGCATCTTTTACTGTTATTCTGAAACAGTGGTCTGCCTTTCAAAGATGAGTAGAAATGCCAACAGAAATAGAGCAGCATAATAGTCTCCATTATGTCCTACTGGCCACAGGCAAAGGCTTTACTATATGGCTGCTTTTAGCAGATTGTTCCTGGGACACTTCACTGTAGATTACTGCCAAGCTCCTGTGTTGTGGTGTTAATTGCTTATGGAAACAATGGAGACGTTGGCATGTCACGTCTAGGAGTAAATACAGTGAAATGAAGGCCAGGAAGGTCCATTAAGTATGCATCCATTATCCCCATCCATTTCCTGTCTGTGGTCAGTGTATGACATGGCCAGACTCGGCGAGCACAGTAACAGTCTCTATATGGGCCTTAATGGAGCAAGTCCCTGGAGGAGAACGTAATTATGGTCTCAGACAGTAATGCACGCCGATGAAACTGCACTCTGGCCTTCTTTCTGTCATACACACAGGGTCGCCAGGGTAAGGGCTCCATTATAGTAATTTGCTTGGATCGTCCCCCTTCCGCTCCTCCCTTTCTGACACCGAAGCCATCCATACTGTGAGAACACACGTCTGACAACGCCTGCCACGGTGTGACATTTTAATATAATCATAATATCACTGATCAAAGATGCAGAGCGGAAAAAATCTGAATACAAAGACGTTGCATTCTCTGAAGGCTGACACATAGATAATGCGTTCTAGTTGTGTATCCTTTAAATTGACATTACATGCAAGGACAGGAAAAGCAATACTCATGTCAGAGTCGCAGCCAAACCCAGATTACAACACTGGCTGCACTGGCTGCCAAAAGAAAACAAAGCCCTCAGTAATCCTTTTATACTGGCTCCTCTGTGGCTCTCCAGTCCCGATCTGACAGCAGTCTGGGATCGTACATCATCCCAGATGAGCTCGTGATGTGTGTGTGCATTGTGCGCTGTCAAAATTTAAACATCAAATGATGAAAAGTGCAAACCACAAGCATAAGATGTGCCTTTGTTGTCTGTGGGAAGTAGGACAAGTGGCATAAAAAAAGAAGTGTTTTACTCAGTTGGACAGTTACAAACCGGTCTGGATACAGTAGCTATGCAGTATTGCTAAAATACCAATACTGTACCACCCTGTGCAAGTTTTACTTCCCGCTATTACATACAATATTACAAAGAAATTAAGACCTGTGTTTCAGATATTATACATACTGCATTACCCTTACATTTACACTAAAAGGGTTTTTGTCTTTGATAAATCTACACGATCTGTTAGTTGAAGTTATTTCTGGCCGCTTCACTTGTTTATGTCCCTGTTAGATGTTACAAAAAGCAGCTGCTATTCTTCCTGAGGTCCACATTAACACGAGCTAATAGCCACGCTTGACAGATTACACAAGATTAGCAACATAATTAGGGGTTCCAGCCTTGCTTTAAACAATAGGTACCACTTAAATCTGATCAGCTTCTGCTCTTGTTCTTTTTTTTCCTCCTGACTTCCATAAATAGAGCTCAGCTAAATTTATCTTGACCAGGACCCTTCAATGCAGCACCTGCAGTCTCAGTATCATGTCTTCCTCTTCTTCTTCGGCGCAGTGTAGTTGCTGGTGCGGTGCTCCTTCCTGTCATATTTATCATGGCCTTCCCTGGGGAGATAATGGAGTGTTGATTGATAATTCATCACACTAAATACTTCATATACATGCTGCTGAACAGTATGGCAGCAGCCTCCACAAGATTTATCTGGGTCATGGTATGCATGCCAAATCACAAGCGACTTTCTGGGGCACTGGTTTCCATGCAGGGAAAACTGGATTCTGTGCTCATCGTGGTTAATATATTATGATACTACCTGAAGCAGCGATTGCAGAACAGGTCTCCATCACAGGTGTGACAGCGAAGCGTGGCGTCGTGGTTACAGATGCAGCACCAGGGAAGCTCGTCCTCGTCGCTGTCTGAGGACTGACGGTCTACAGCAGCTGCTGAAGGCCTGGGCTTGGGTGCTGGGGCTGCTTTCTTAAAAATCAACAAAAGGATCAAATCAGCAAAAGGATTCTGTTTTATTCTATGATACATCTTGGTAAGAAATTTGAATTTGTGTTTTAGACTGTGTTTCGTACTGGCTTCTTAGAGGTCGCTTTCTTCTCTGTGTTCTTTGGGCCACTGAGCTCTAAAGGTATGTTGTAGCCACTGGCCTCGTCCAGCGCAGCCTCCTCTGAGAGCTGGAGAACAAATCAGAAATGCAGAGTTCAGTACATGCCTCTAATTCACACCACACTTGATGAATAAAAAAGCAAAATAGCAGCCCCTTGTGGCTGCCATACGTAATCTGAATTAGTGTGGTCCGCAAGGGTGTGTAAACTTCCAAGTTTCCTGACCCAAACTGGACTGCAGCCACTTATTACTGCCTCTATCAGAGCATGTAATTATGTTGACCCATACCTGTTTTAATACTCTCTTCACAGCCTCTTCCTCCGTCTCTTCCTCACTGTCAGGACGCTCAAAGTCCTCCATAGTGACTAAAAGGCAGCATAAGGAAAACAAAATGACAAGTACATCGATGACAAGGTTTTTGACTCAGAAGAACACAGATGTAGTCACACTGAGACATTCACACAGGGCCAATGGTTTATCCAAGTGAGAGGAATCCCATGCTTTTGTCATAGTTTGTGTCATTCTGGTGTGAAGGTATGGATCACAGAGAAAGTCTAGCAGTGTGCCAAGAACTGCATGGAAAGGTCATGCTGTGCTGGAACTGGCAGAACCGACGGTGTATTTAAACACAACAAAATGCTTAGACCGTTGCAGAGTAACATGAATTTTAACTGGAGCGGGGAATACCTTTGTCTGGGTCCTGCCCCTTGAGCTCAGCCAGCCTCTTGGCCATCTGGAGGACCTGATCCTGGGAGTAGCGCTCCTGCTTCAGCTCCTCCATGGCCTCGTCCAGCAGGCGCTTCTTCTCAGCCTCCAGCTTCCTGACCGCCTCCTGGCCCTCGTCCAAGTTCTCCTCAAGCATGCTCTCCTCGCCCTTGTTTAGGTTGTTCATGGGGCCATCTACAGCTGCAGAGTTAGGAGATCCAAGTCATTAAGTAATTACTTTGTTTTGAGTGTGTACAGTGAAGATGTATGACCACTTCATCAATCGATAATTGAAATATGGATTAGAGCTGCTGGTAAGGATTATTTTCACCGTTGATTAATATATCGATTTTTTAATTTTTTTATTCATTAATTAATTAATCATTTCGTCTGTAATGTTAGTAGAGACCATAGAGATGCCTTCAAATTGCTTCCTTAGACTGAGCTGCAGGCCAGAATAAACTATTAATTCTATGATATGAATGAAGAAAAGAAAGCAAATTGTAGCATCTTAATGACAATGTAATCAACAAATGTTTTTCACTTGATAAATGACTACAGCAATCCATCTATGAATCAATTCATTTTCTGTCAATCAACTAGTCAATCAACCATTTCAGCACTCGTGGGTAAATTCAGCGAGAGGAGTAACATCTTACTACATTCGGGGTTTGGTTGCTGATTGTCAATGGCAACTTCCTCTGTCATCTGAGAGATCAGATCGTTGGCCTGTTCTGTCTGCGTCCTGTTATCTGGAGGCTGGTGCACCTGCAGCATGAGATTCACTTCATCAAAATGACATAGGAGATCTAAGGAATCAGAGAAATGTATCTAGCAGTTTTCTCCTTCTTAATTATATTTAATAATACATGAAACATGAAACAATAAACATGTAGGCAGGGGCTCGACTCACAGATGGAGGGGCTAGAGAAGGTGGAGGTCGACCCTGTAGAGCTGCCAGACGGTCCTCCATCTCTCCCATAGAAGGCACTTGCTGACTAGGAGCTTTCAAAGCAGCAAGCCGAGACTCAATCTCCCGCTCGGACGGGATGGACTCTGGGGAGGAGGTCGAAAAAAGTACTAAAAAAAATTTCAGATTAAGATAAAATGGTGTCTGTTAAAACTAAGACCAGCATTACTTGGTGTGGTGTCCTTTTTAAGCTTCTGAAGCCTTTCCGCAATAACCAGGTCTTCCTTACTCAGGCCTTTGGTTGGTACAAGGCCTGCTTTGGCATTTCTACTGCCTCCATGTGCAAGAGGCTGCACTGTCTGCCCTTGCTGTTTAGCCTCAAGAGCAGCAACCCGCCTGTGGATGAAAGCATAATGTCTCATACAGCACGAAACTGCTATGGTGACAAAGTGTCATATTTACAGTTTTGATCATACTGACTTTTTGTAATTTTCCGGAGGGGACCATCTGCCGCCATTGTTCGCAGGCCCCCCACTGAAAATAAAGAAATCAAAATGCGTTCGTGTAAATTACTGTTAAGAATAATCGGATTTATTTTACTGTCTCTCTAGTGGAAATAAAATCTTGACCTCTACCTTGTCAGATTACCATGACACTGCCTGCAGACCTTCTGCTGGGTGTTGCCACAGCGAGGCACCACAGCATTGAAATTTAGACAGTTTGAGCAGAAGGACCGGCCGCAGTTCTTACAACCCAACTGTGAGGAGGATGAAACGCATACAGTTCAGCTAGACTGCAAATGTTTTTTCCTTCTCTTTTAAGTTAATGTGCGAATAATGCTGGTTGCTAAGCGTAACGTTACCTCCTTCTTGAAGAGACTGAACTTTGATGCACAGTTGTAACACCGGTTGTCCATGGCGATGCATGTAGGGATTCGTATGGCGGCTGTAGTTTGGCAAATTTTGCCACAGCAGATAATTATGTAAACAAAACCAATTATTTAGTCATCATGAGCTTTCAAGTACAAACGATACACTCGTATAATCAAAACAGGAAGCATTCCGGAAGTTAAGAAGTGACGCACGATTACGCAGTTCCTTTTTCGTATTCCTCCAATCAGCTTCGCCGAAATTCTCTCGCGGTTCCCGTTCAAAACACAGCGTAGTTTGAGCCCCTCTCAACAATTTCTTCAATAGTTTGTGGATCTAAATCCCAGGAAAGGGACAAAGGAGGATTGCAATCTGTAAGTGAAAGACCCTTTGCGAAGTTTCTGCTTCGTTTTCAAGACTTAGCTGGCGAATCTTATCAATATTCAAAACAACGACAGAAAACTCATCCAGCTAATGCTAACTAACGTTGCTAGCTAATGCCACGCACTTAGCAAGAGCCAACCTAGGCCTTTAGAGAGGTTACTGTTGCCATATTGTGTTGCGCCGCTGTAATATTTTCCAGTCATTTGGGCATTCTTTTTTTAAGTGAACCCCACTCCTGCTTACTTTAATGCTATTGAGACCGCAGCGTTAATTTTACTAATGCTTACTAGAAAATGTTAAGTCGAAACGTCATGTATGTGCATACCCTCGTCGGAATTTTTTTAACTTGCAAGTTCAAGCTGCATTTGCATAACTGAACTCCGCACTGTCAAAGAGCAATTTGCCCAATGCCCAATATCACCTATGTCTTGTCCTTTAAGTTAGTAAAAGCTTGTGTGTGCATCTGTGTCTGTGTGCATGCGGTAGTTTCTAGGTGTGTCTTTTCCACAATGGCAGAGGGAGGAGATGCAGCATGGGAGCTCAGCAAAGAAAACATCCAGCCGCTGAGACGGGGCAGAGCCATATCTGCTTTACACCAGGCCCTCAGTCAACAAGAGGAGGGACTCAGCTCTGCCATCAACCAACAGAAACAGTATGAATGAGCCTTTATAAACACAGACCAGGGCATCTGGATTGGGTCACAACTTTGCAGCTTTTTCCCCCAGCATGCTTATTAGACTTTCCATGTGAAAATGACAGTTTTGTGACATTTTCCTCCCAGGGCCTTTGAGTCTGAACTGCGAATTTATAATGGAGATGATCCGCTTGATGTTTGGGATCGGTAAGAGGAATATACACTCCATTTACATCTATAGATTGTGTATGTAATGTATCGTATAGTGTATTAAAAATGCATTTGGATTGTAGTTAGATTACTTAAAAGATTATTTAACCTTCATGTGTCTCTGTTTTTAATCAGGTATATAAAGTGGACAGAACAAACCTTCCCTCAGGGAGGAAAGGAGAGCAACCATGCCATGCTGTTGGAGCGTGCCGTGACCAGATTCACTGAGGAAAATAAGTATCACAATGACCCTCGTTACGTTGACCTCTGGATCAAATTTGTAAGTGAACTCATTTTGGATTAATAAAAAAATGAGCATTGTTTATTACTTTGACACACTAATGCAAGAGTAATTACTTTTGTCAAATGTGTGTAATGCGTTTAATTAGGCGGAGAACTCCCAGGAGCCCATGGACACTTACAGGTACATGCAAGCCCAGGGAATTGGAGTGACGCAGGCTTCCCTCTACATTGTGTGGTCTGAGGAATATGAGAAGCAGGGGAACTTTCGCCAAGCAGATATGGTCTACCAAGAGGGTTTCAAGAACTGTGCTGAACCACAGGATAAGCTCTTGCAGTTTCACAAGTACGGATCCATCCAGCATGAGTAGAGGCCTTAGTTTTATCTTAGATGTTGTATTGTAGTGTAACTCTTTCTGTGTGGCTCTCCTCAGGGCTCTGCAGGCACGGGTGTCCCGGCAGGTGATGACGAATATGGTGATTGAGGACAGTGATGAGGAGACCAAACAGCCTGAGAGAGTTTCGCTAGTTGACCTCAAACACCGGGGGAAGAAAAAGGCCGTCGCACCTGTCAATAGAATTGGGGCTGCAATAAAAAGTAATTACATACATACACACACTATTTCTGTCAAACAATTAGCTGATGTTACAAACACTCCAGCAGCCTTAAATAGCACCATTATCAGCTTTGGAAGAGTTTTAGTTTTGATGTGCGGTGGTTTTGTGAACAGGTAATTCACGAGGCCTGCAGTCACAGGGAGCCCTTGCCTCCAGCAATAGTGCAAACAGTCGCTTTGTGATATTTGATGAGAACAAGATCCACAGCGATGAATCCTCACAGCCTAAACTGGAGTCTTGGATGGCCCCTCCCCCTTCAAGGGCAAAGGAGAATGAACAGAGACCCGAGAAATGGTGCGATGTTAAGGTATGAGAGAAGCGCGTGCTGTATTGCTGCATGAAAATGTGTGTATCTCCAAGCAAAAGGCTCAATTTGAGCTTTTTCTGTGTGTGTATCCTGTCACAGATGCCCCAGAGGTCCAGATTTGGTCACACTGTTACAGCTCTGCCCCCCTCCAGACCCACCTTTCAACCGTTTGTCGAGGAGTCGGACCAGCCTCCAGCAATGTGAGTGGCCACAAGAATAATATCATCTTAATCTGATTTTCAGGGTGTCTGCACATCCATGAAATGTACTTAATTCAATATTAGGCCTTAAAAGTCGTCATTTTAGTATAAACATTTTAGCTTATTTCTTTTATTAATGTATTTTTTGTCAAAATGAGTCAAGTTTCTATGCATCTGATTCTACATTTCTGATGTTGTAAAACACCAAGCCTGCTGCTGAATGATATACTGCCTTTATACTTTACACTTACCTGTTGGGAAAATGCCTTGTCTAGATGAACCCAACTCACTTTATATTTACCTATCATACTAACCTCTATTGGTCTTATTGGTCCCAAGTTCTGTGGGCAAAAGTCCTGCTTACGTTTATTACATTTCCTTCAGTTTATTATAGTCATTCATACAATCATCCAGTTAGTAACAGACAACATTCCTAAAACTGACCTCTCCACTTGACATAATATATAGTAGTTACTTCTGTACATAGCTGCAATGCAAAAGAAAAAGATGATTTTTTTTCTAAAATCAGTCTTAAATTCTGTTAAATTGTATTGAAAAGGTTGTTAAAACCTTCAAATTTAATCCTCTGGTACCTATAATTAAGTCTTTGTGCCTAAGACTTAATGTATGCGGCTAATTCAGGTTTACAGTCATGAATTTACAAATCGCAACACATTTCTGAATTTTGTGACCAATACCCAAAAGAAGTTCCCATGGCTGTGATGTCATTTTATCCTTCTCAGGCTATGTTCCTAAGATTTCTTCTGTTTGATATGGTATCATCTTTCCCACCCACAGGACTCCATGTAAGATCAATCCGGCAGTGAACACAGTTTTATCAGCACGTAAGCCCTGCAGAGAGGAGACCCCCCTAAAGAGACTACAGGAGCATCATCAGCACCAGCAGGAGGCAGAAGCAGGCAAAATACAGGAACAGAGTATGTACTGCAAGGAGCTGCTGCTCAGTGGCGCCACTGAGTTCTGTTTTGAGGAACTGCGAGCTGAGCGCTACCGCCAAAAGATGGCCCAGGTCAAAGGCCAAATGGACCAAGCTAGCACTGGAGCTGCAAACTGATGCAGTCCAACCAAGACTCACTATTTTATTGCCTTTTTTTATGAATTTTTAAGTTTGTTTTGTAAAGATTTTATCTTCAAGTATTTTATAATTACTGCTTGTTGTTGGTCAAGGTTTATCCTGCTGTTTATATTTTGTTCATAGAATTGAAGTTAGACATTGAGGCCAAAAGAAAAAAAACAAGAAAAATGTTACTTAGAAACCATTTGAACTGAAGGCATTTGCTTCTATTCTGCTTCCATTTCTCCATGTATTACTAATTTCACTCTGTCCTTTAATCTATCTTTTTCATTCATTGTGTACAATGCTATAAATGTCTGCTACTCCGCTCTGCCTCCTTTTTTTCAGTACATTTATTTTAAGTAGCTTCACATTTCTGCACTAAATCAGATCTCCCAGAACGTCAACATAGGAGAGGGAATGTATCTGACATGATTGTGCTTGGATTATTTCTGAGTATTGGTGAAGTGTCCCCTCCAGGCCATGTGGCATTGATGTTCAATAAACTTGTTAAAGTGTCTGGCTGATGACTAGTGGGATAATTATTTCTTTGTGAGACTGAAGGGCTTTGCAATAATGCGCTGTCAGCAGAGAGATGACATGGTTTGTTTCCCTGGTAATACTATGTGAATTTCTAATGGGCCTCTAGAGTTGTTAAGTGCTGACTATAATCTATCGAGTTTAACGGAATGAATGTTATGTGGCAGGTTGGTGCAAGTAGAAATAATTTACATTTAGATGGTCATAAACTTCAATATTACGGCTACTTATAATGAAAAGACTCAGTTTAGCTTTCCAACTGCAGGGTATCATTGCAGGGAGACTGTCAACAACAGTTTAATAGGTATAAGACTTTTATGGGCAGATCTCTAATTCACCTGGCCAAATGTTTCATTCTTGTCCAGAAGCGACTGTCCAGAACCCCACTGACTAAAGTGGTGGGAGTAGACCTAATCTACTGTGATGATGGGATCCACTTCACACACACAGCTTGCAGGGCAGACTTTGATGAATGGGTGGAAGATAGGTGGTTGGCTCATTAGCAAGTGAAATCCGCCCCTTTGCAATTGTAGGCAGAGCAGACCTCAGTTGTCCCAAATAGACCACTGCACTGACTGGTGCTGCTTTCACATGCACTTGGGACGACTGGAAACAGACTTTAACCTCATACTGGAAATATATATGACGCCACTAACCCAGATCCTCTCAACTGGTGAGATCCCCCTAAAGTCTGTACTTTCAAATTTGGCTGAGAACCGAGTACAGCTGAAATATAGTGATAAATGATACACAACATGATGCGCCACTATTCTAATAACACGGCATAACCACATCATAATGCATCCTCTGTGGCTTGCTATTTGGCAGGACTTATTAAAAGCTCATCCCATGAAAGCAAGCAGCCAGTGACTCAGATAGCACTTGAGACAGAAAATCCATAGCTCTCTCTCTCTCTCTCTCTCTCTCTCTCTCTCTCTTACTGCAGTGGAGAGATGGTACAGGCAGGCTACCTTTCCTTAATGTGCTTTAGTGAGGCCCTCAGAGGAGAGCTTTTGTCCAGCGCTGTTACTTTGATAGACAAACACACTCAGGCTGTGTCGGCCATGTTTTACAGTCAGTGCTCTTAACCTATTTGTACGTTTCTTTCTTTCTTTTTTTTTTTATTTACATGCACCAGTTAACAGCATGTTCTCTGACCAAGCCTCTACCTCTTAAAAGTCACTGTAAGACATGGGCGAAGCTTGGAGGTGGACTGCACTTGGCTGGCCAGGCATGGAGAGAGAGAGAGAGAGAGAGAGAGAGAGAGAGAGAGAGAGGCTGAAAACTGCAACAGCAAATGATTAATCCTTGCCAAATGTTCTAACACTGTGCTGGTGAGTTGGCCGGCATATATGAGATGAGCTTTGACTTGATCTTTGCTGTAGCTGTCTCACCTTTTCATAAGTGGATTCACAGATTAGCTCAAAATGCCGCTGGATTTAGATCACAAATAACATTCCCTTCTGTAGCTCTTATAGGTCGAAGCATGACAGCCCCTGATTATTGCCCATGATCCCTCAGCCTAAACAATAGATGTAATTGAAATGCAAACAATTAAGGGCTGTATCATTTATGAGGCTCCGGGGCTTTCATTTTAATGACGCCCCACAAAGGTTTAAGACAAGCATTGTCAGTGTAAGCCCTTTTTACAATGCATGCCATCGCTCCACTCTTTACCCAAATGGTGAGTCAATGTTTTCAGCAGAAGCTTTAGCAGGCTCATCAAGCGTAACAATGAAAACTGACATATAAAAAACAGGTAAATCCCTTCTAGCCCCTGTGGTCTAACAGGAATCTTATTTACCATCATAAAGGCAGCGCCCACATTGTGTCACCCTCTTCCCTTTGATACAGTCTATCTACTGCCTAAAGAAAGGATGCATTTGCTGTTTGTCAGACAAAATAGCATCCTAGTTATAAAGAGCTACCATGAATATTGTTTCCAATTAGAGGACCTTTCTTAACTGGTCTTTTTCACCCAATCAGACCATCAACTCTTTCACATCGTGGCCAAGCAAAGATATGAGCATAAGCAAATAAATGCTCAGACTATATAGGCTAAGCAAACATGACTACTAATCTCTATGACTTTCTTTGTGACTTCATTATAATATATGAAGACACCTGTGACCGTACTTTTTTTTCTGGTGTGCACTGCATGAGAATATAGTCAGGCTAAGAAATACCAGCTGCAACAATGCTGACAAGTAAAAGAAAGGGGGTCATACCCGCCCATACCCTCAAATGGCAAATCTGTGTCACTGTTATGCAGATTGGTTCAGTCGAGCCTTTTTCTTGAGTGTATTTGATGTGAGGAGGAAGGAACATCATTATTTAAGCCTGGTGTAGTGCCTTGATTAGCTTCTCTCATATCAAAATGCCATGTATTGCATATGTCCCAAATCTGGTTCATTTTGCAAGCTATTTCTGCATGACTTGACCCTAATACATTTTCCTGCTGAGTGTCTGGTCTTAGCTGGCTTATAAATTATTCAGGAAATGATTGTGGTCAAAACAGAAATGAATGTTGCTTTAAGAGGAAAAAAAATCAGGATGCTGGGTGGAGGATTTCAGTGTTATCACTTCAATTTCTTGTGCCTTTTGTTTTCCGAAGATTTTGGGTCGCGACTGTCCCAAAAGAGATTGTGAGGATGAGGATTCTCCTCT
>OMKZ01014107.1:5954-19634 GCA_900302535.1 Neoniphon sammara
GCGGGGGTGAGAGTACATGAAGAGAGGAGAAATGTAGAGAGATGTAAAAGTAAATCATAGCAGGAAATGGAAGGGGTAAGTAATGGTGTCCTTTTTGCACACATGCACGCACACACAAAACCAAAAAAAAAAAAAAAAAAATTTAAAAAATAACATACACATAGAGATTCTACAGTATCATGCAAGAGGCATTGTCAGTCTGTCTCCTGGCACTGTTCCACATTTAAAAGGTGTCTCTTTATGTGGGCATTCTGCATCTGCCCTCTGTCAGCAAATACATAAATCACCTTTCGCCTCCAACCAGCTTCAGTGTTAGCTCTGCTGAGCCTGATAGGCCCCGCTGTTTGCACAGACCTCCGATAGCCCTGGGTTACACTTATGAATTATTGCTCCACCGGACATGTTTCTTCTACCTATCACTTTGCACAACACCGAAGAGAGAGTGGAAGGCCAGGCCTGTTCCTCAGCTATCACTTCATTACAGATTGATGATGTTTGTACATGTGCATTTGTGTCCACGACTTAAGAGTGTCTCTCTCTCTCTCTCTCTCTCTCTCTCTCTTACCATCTCTATATTTCTTCTCCATCTGTGATTCATTTGAAAGATGAAGGGAATATGTTATGATAGTCTGAGGGAATGATCATTGGTTTTATATGTATATATGCTGTGCCATACTGCAGCTCTGCCATAAAGCAGCTCTCATGCGTCTGTGTAGTGTTGAGTAAAGAATATTAGCTACAGTAAGCCAACTCCGCCTAGCAGTTGTTGAAGTTTATAAGCTAGAACTAGCAGCCGCTGCTTTGCCTATCATCTGCGATACACACAGAGACAACAGCTCACAGGCAAAGCAAAAACATATTTTGCCCACTAAGCCAAGGAAAATCACCATAAACATTATCCATCTGCTAAAACGCATTGTAGGTTGATCCATCCAGAAAGGGCCTACAGATAGGTCAGAGGGCTGAGAGTAAATCCTCAAATTTGTGCTGTGCTAAATGGAGCATTATGCAACGTTTGGCGTAGCTAACTGAGGGCTTTTACTGAACATCTTGTCCTGTCGCTAATCCTGCCAACAGCAACCAGCCAGGCAGGGAGAGAAACAAACTCTGACCCTCACCACATACACACAACTGACAAAAACGTGCTTAAACGTACGAATAAGCACGCTCCTCCGCACACAGAGGCACACATAAATGCACACGCACACATGCATGTGTACACACACATGAAACAGCAATATGTAGTCTTGCCACTGAAAATGTAGACGTCTGGAAAGTGGCATTGATTCATTTGGACCCTCGTGTGTACTTCCTACATCGAGAATACTCATGTCTCAATTCAGAATCTAAAGTGTAATAAAAAAAAAAAAAAAACACATGTAGACTTAGCCAAGATATGTGCTTACACTTGTATACACGAATTTATTCAAGTCTCATATCAATTCGTCTGGCGTTGTGAACCAGAAAAAAATGCTCAAGCTTGTACTGTAGCTGCGATGTAAAAATCGTGCGTCAGTAGGGTTTACAAGTGGATTATCACAAAATTACAGAAGCTGAAAAGCAGCAACATACTACCATGCAGCAGCCTCACTCACTATGTTTGTCTGCTTACAACAAATTAAAGTCCTAGAAAGAAAACATACATTTTTATATACTGCATAATTTCTGGTAATTTTAGCAAATCCCTCGTGTTACAACTATAAAGGGATAGTGGTATGTTAATGGATAATAAATCTATATTTAAGGATATAGGAGAGCTGAAATCCAATTTGTGTCAGGGCTCTCCACCCGATCCCCAGATTTATCCCTATACGCGCCTGGCTGGAGGAGTAATCGGCTTTGTGTAATAAAATGATGATGATGACTTTATCTGACATTTGTAAAAGGAGGAGTCCCAGATTTCTGTAGGTCTGTATTATCAGACTCTATCCACTGAATTAATCCTCAGACTCAGGGAGAGAGAGTAAAAATGTTGGTCTTGGGAGTAAACATAGGGGTTATATTGAGTTGCAGGAGGGGTGTGTTTGCCGAGAGCTCTGCTTTCGCTTTATGTGTGTAACAAAGTGTGTATGTGTGCCTGCACACAACGCGCGTGTTTCTTTGCATGCTCTCGCCATGTTTGCTAAGATCGCTACCTTTACCTTCGTAACCTGCATGGTGGAGGAAGATGATTACGTTCGAAGAGGTCAGAACTTTATCTCCATAGAGATCCCTGAAGGAACACAGATGCAAGAAATACACTCCTAATGCCTCCCCTATACCTGCAGTAGGCCTGATACAGAGAGAGGGAGACAGACAGCAAAAAGAGAGAGAGAAAAGAGAAAGAGAGAGAGAGAGAAAGAGATGTTACCAGCTAGTTATTTGTGACACAGGCAGAGAATTGTTCTATAAAGATGCATTTTCAGATGAATCTCAGCTGATTCAACTTAATGATCTGAGGAACACGCATCATAGACCCCAGCTTTAGTGGCATCAAAACACATCAAATCCGAACCCATAACACGCGTTCACTTTTGCCCCAAATCCGCCGTTTTCTGTACTAGATTGCATGGTGTATGGTTTCCCTGGCACTTTCACAAGGGCCAGATTCAATTAATGTGGCTGTGAGTTAAGTGGGCCCTCAGGGGTTAAGGCCTGTCACGTCAGATGGATCTGTTTGCGTGGAAGAACAGGCGGATCTTACACTCCACTAATCTTGTGGAGGAGAAAGAGATGCCTCAGAGCCCATCTCAGGCTTCCCTTCACAAGCCTATGGCTCAGAGGAATTTGATCTTAGAACCTTCAAACCTCATGCAAGTAGATCTCAGAACCTCCATTTTCCCATCGGGCAAAAACTCAGAACCTGCTATTACTGTGTGAGCTGGAGTTGCATATCCTTATTCTGTTTAAGGGCACTTCAGAGTAGCATGCCCCCTTAAGGGCTAAGGATCTCAGCGAAGTGCATACAGAGATGGCTGTAAATGATTTCTGATGGATGCTGCATACATGTTTATAATTCTGAGTAGTAGTCAATATTTAAAGATCTCGTATGGTAATACCTAAAATCATATGACAGACTGACAGGCTGATTCCTTGCTGCTTTCATTATAGTGTTTTCACCGAGGCAGCAAGTGCACGCCGCCTCTGTTGTAGGTTAAATGAAGTGTGGCGTAACAGCTAGCAAAGGCAGCTAACGTTATCGTCTAAGACCAGGCTAATTGATGAGTGCATGTCAGCAGGTTTTCCCAAAGATGACTTGTGTGTGAACCCTGGTATGACACGCCAGTCTCTGCTCCCCTGATTTTCAAAACAGCGCCGGCAGCAGCCATGTGAATGAAAAGCCTGTCACACAGCTAGCTAGCCAGAGATGGCATTGAAATATCAAGGGGCAGACACCCACGTGCTTTCTGTGCGGTTTGGGGAGGAGGGCACAGCCATCTTAGAGGGCGAAAAACAGTTGTTTCCACCTGCTGCATTGTGTATACATTCCCCAATAACGAATTGTTTACAGGTGTGGGATGTGGGAAGAATAAACCTAGACTCCCTCTCTCTCATCTCTCTCATTTCGCTCTTTCTCTCTCTCTCTCACACACACACACACACACACACACCCTCACATGAATATTCACAAATATGCATATAGACTCATACATACACAAACCTTTCAAGCACCAAACGGAGCTGCCTTTGTTTCTGCGGTTGCTTAGTGAAACAAAGGGAGTTGAGGTGTGTGTGTGTGTGTGTGTGTGTGTGTGTGTGTGTGTGTGTGTGTGTGTGTGTATGTGTGTGTGTGTGTTGGGGGGTTAGAGAAAGGCAGGATAACTACTTCCCCAAGATGCATAGAAGCCTCTGCAGCATCCCATTTCTATACCACCCTCTCTCTATTTTTTCTGTACTCTCTACTCAGCTTTTTATTCATTTATTTGTCTATCCATTTACTCTCCCCACAAGAGCAAATGAGGCCAAGGCCGCTAGCTTATTGAATTAACAGCTATCGGGAAGTATTAGACGAAGGTCCCCCGCCTGATTTTCCACTCAATACTGTGGCATTAGGGACAACGGGGGGAGGCAGAGGCTGTGGCCCGTGGCCTGCTTGGTTGGTCAAATCCAGCCAGTCAAGAGGCCAAGGGTGGGTGGATCGCCCTGGAGAAAGGTCAGGACTGGGGCTATAATCGGACATGTTGCCCCATGGAGTGTCATAGCCTGGGTCGGCCGTGGCAAGAGAGCCAGGGACACTACAGCTAGAGTGGAGCCCCAGAGAAAGGGCATGGTTCTGGGCTGAGGGCTGCTGGCAACATCTTATCACAGCCTTGTTTCTTCAGTCTGACTCAACAGCCTCTAAGCTTGCCTGAGGACATGGTGAGGCCAGCATGGCCGCTCTGAGGACACACGCACGCATGCACAGTACACACCAACACGCACCATACTGGTATGGGGCATGGCCTCTCCTTTCTAATAAAGTCTCATAAAGCCTTGTCACCATGGCAACCTCAGTGGAGGGCTACTACCTCATTAGAATGTCCCTGATGGTACCCACTGCCTCTCTTTCTTTCTTTCTTTTTTCTTTCTTTCTTTCTGTCTTTCTTTCTTTCTTTCTTTCTTTCTTTCATGTCCCCATAATTAGGGTTTAATGAGTGGGTCTGACTGATTGTAACTATGTGAATGAAAAGCACGCTGGTACTGAACCTGCATGAATAACCAGAGGCTTCCATAGATAAACAAAGTTTAAAACAAAACAAAACAAAACAAAAAGAAAAGGTTTTAACAAATGCCAACAGAGGCCATGTTTCTTATTGTGAATCGCTGCATTAAGAATATACTGTAATAATTCCTATATGTTGTGTTTTTCATTTTAAATGTGTCGATTCTGAATAACTGAGAATAGTATTCGATGATTTTGGTTGAGTTTCACTCTGAATGTATTTGAAAAAGTAAGAAATCATGGTGGCAGGAGTAATAAAAGAGTCTCAGTGTTCATATCGAAAAAAAAGCCAGGACATCAGCATGACATCTAATGCACTCTCCGCACCAAAAATTTACAATCATCTTCCAGCAGTATTAAAGCTGTGAGACACTCCACATTGTAATGCACAAAAAGCACCATGAGGGTGATTTAAATATTTTAGCATTCAACAAATGTTAGGACTTAAATCATTGCAGCAAAAAAAGCGTAGTTAGAATTATTGCATTGTAAAAACAATACATGTCACAAATGGAATAACTTCATACAGGATAATCACAATGACTGTGTTACTCAGAGTTAAACACAATCTCAAAAGTCTTAAATTAGATAACAGTGAGTGTTTATAAAACACCAGCTGTATAAAATATTAATCCTCAGATTCTCTTTTATCTCACGCTGCTTGTTTTCTATTTTGAATGTCTAAACAAACTAACATCAGTAGGTCAACCCATGGTGTGTAGAAGTATTATACAACGTGTAATTCAGCACTGTACTTAGATAGGACTAGATATCAGATTGAATGAAACATCAAGGATGGCAGCTTCTACATAAATTGGCCATAACTGAAAGAAAACTACAGTACGTGCTATAAGCCTAGTTTTGCTCATCCTATTTGTGCGCTGTGTCTTGATCTTGGATTCTTTGGAAAGTGGTCTATGAATAATTTTTGTAAATATGAACCATTTTTTCACAGCTGTTTCCCAGATGTTTCTATAAAATTGCATGTATGAGCCATATTTTTAAAAGTTCATATACCATGTAATATGTAGTAGTAGGGGGAAAATAGCGAAGGACAGATTCCTTAAATGTCTGTCCCACCTGATGCATAGTATTAGTGCCTCAGTATATGTATAGCATGAATGTCATTTTATAAACACTTTCCTTGTCTCCCAAGGCATGAGCATTTCACTTAGTTCTTGGTCTTTTATCTATTTATGCATCAAATCAAAAGGGACAGTAGACCACATTTAGGGAGTGGAAAGTGTATCCTTAAGAATTTAATAAGAAAAGAGATCTTGATGGATTACAGACCTTCTCCACATCTGAGACATTTTCAGAATGATAAATCACAAAGGCCTTTTATACTCTCTTCTTTCTTCCCCTTCCCCTTTCCCTCTCTCTCTCTCTCTCTCTCTCTCTCTCTCTCACGAGCCTTGGCTTTCAATTGTAAGAGATTACAGGAGCATAGCCGGACTGTGGCCCGTTGAGGATCTTTTATTAATATTTATATGCATATGAAACAAGCCAATTCTAAGCTGTCGGTGAGCAGCTGAACCCCTCAACCCCAGTGTGTATATATATGCGCTGGGACCAGTGTATGGGCCCATTTGCATGTCTGTGAATGTGTGTGTGCACGTGTGTGTGTCGCATGTGCGCCTGTATTCATCAATGTTTGACACTAACCACTTAACCCTGTACTGGCCCAGACCACCTGAGCCACCAGTTATGTATCAAAAAACCGCGAGCAGTGTTTACCACCAGGATCTGGTCATTACCACGACTTCTGGCTCTCTGCCTTCAAGGTTAAACAGGACTCGGAGGGTGGGGGGTGCGCTGGGGTGAGGGCTCTAAACCTGCAAACAAGCACGGAGCCTGGCAGTCAAGGCCATCGGAGAGCTGATATCCCGCCAGTGGAAGGAGCAGAAGGAGACTAATCCTTCATACATAATAGATAACCAAATCCTCTAAAACACAGAGACACTAGCTGCCTGCACCACAGAGGCCCTGCCACTGCTAAAAGATCAGACATCAGGCATCTCCCCTCCTCACCGCCTTCATTAATACTCAATTACAACACAGCTCCTCGAGCCCGGGACTATTGTCTCCTCCTGAAAAGCTGGCCTTTGTCAGTAGAGCAGGTATAGCTGGCCCGCGTACACAGAGATAATGCCACATGATATCTTTCTGTCGCCTGAGTTAAGTGAGGGAGAGCCTTTCCTCAGAATAATGCCGCCTCTCATTGCAACCAGTTTGTTTGCTGGTGATGAAAAACTGGAAAGCGCTGAATAGATCCAAGAAAAGTTGGTGTTTATGTTTGAGGCTCACTGGAGTGGTTGTGTCACGGAACGAGAATAGACGTAAAGAGCACTTAATTTACTCCACTGGCACTCTGGAGTCTGTGCCGCATTTGCATAGCGCATCCATTTCAAGCCACATAGAAGTCATTTGATTGTGCTTTCAGTGATACTTCCTTGTTCCAACAACATGAAACATAACACTCATTTGTATATTGTTCTTCTGTGTCAGTGTGTTTTTACGCTCAGTCTTTGTGATTCTCAACACTTATTCACACTGACAACTATTCCCATTTGTGACATCCATTATTCCACTTCACACCTTACATATCAGTTTCTTCCATTTTTTCACAATGGTTTCTTGTCATGCCTGCTTGACCTTCTTATATTGTGTTTCATAAATTACATCCATGTCTTTTGAAGTGAAAGACTCAGGCTATTTCTTTTTTTCACAAAGAAGCTGTCTGTCATTTTAATAGACTCTGAAAGTCTGCACTGGCATTAGGTTTCAAAACCTTTTTTTATTAAAAGTGAAATTTGATCTCATTCAAGATTGATTAGTCTGCTGAATCAATGTTCAATGGAAACATTGTACACTTCATTATTGTACATCTTTGTGGAGTACGCCCTGCATTTTACCTGTATATCTCTTTCTCCACCTTCCTCCAGGGCTGTGCCAAAATTTATTTTGATCAATATGGATAATAATCATGATAATCATTTAATAATACCCCTTTTAAAGTTTGAAGAGTATTCTGCTTAGGACTAAACCCTGAAGAAACCAGAAGGCTCATTACAGTTAAAATATTACATTATCAGAGCCAAGTGGTTAAAATATTTAAACATTTAACGGTACTAATATAGCTTTATTTTCAAATTGCCTCAACAAGGCAGTTTGAGCCAACCCATAACACAGGCTCCTGATTAATCAGTGAAAATAGATATGTAAGTAAAACAAAGGGAGGAAGTTAGCTGCTATAGTGTAACTCCTGTCACATCTGCCTTGGTTTCAGACGTCTCTCATGTTTGTTGGGGTAGGATACTGAGCAAGAAACAACAAAAATGACATGTGGATCCTACTTTAAAACTCAGATGCTTGATCAAAGGAATGACCAAACATGAAGAAAAAAATGAAGACAGTGGTGTACGGATCATATTTCTTCTATATGTAGGATACTGAGCACAAATACACTACAGGAGAAAGTTTTCAGACAATGAAAACAATCAGCAGTCAACTTGCACCCAAAGATGTTCCTATAAATTCAGTTAATATTCCATTAGTTTTTTTGAATCAAATTTCTATCCTAGTTTTATAGTCATGAATAAAAAACAATAATAATCTAGCAATGCATTACCCCAGATCCAGATCACTACCAAATTTAATCAACTGTTCCTTGGCCCAAGGCCTATCTCTCCACCAAATTTAATGGAACTCCATTCATAATTTTTTGAGATATCCTGCTCACAGATAGACAATCTAACAGGGGCAATAACACAACCCTGATAATTTGCACAAAGATTTCAATTTCTCTTAAGCCATTTGATGCAATTGTTTGATACTTAAGTTGGAAGAGTTTGTCAGATGTTGGCAGTGCTTCCCAGTAGTCATTTCCATATATTAAAGGTTGTGTGATGCTACTCCTTTTTTGTGGTCATTTAAAAAATGGTGGATAAAAAAAAAAGGCCGTGGACTAAATTTTGAGAGTCTGGCAACGTCTACCTGATGTCACTGTCCAATCCATCTGCCTTGTTAGAGATAGTTTGCTGCTGTTAACATTAGTCTGGTTGCAAGCTAACATTAGCATTACTGTGTAACATTAGCTCATTAAAATTAGACAGAGTTATTTATTTTATCCCAACCTGTGAATGTCTTTGGTGAGATTAGAAGCCATTTTTAAAAAAGCATGAAATCAGTATAAGGTTTACCATTTTCCCATAATAGCTGTTCATCAAAATACCATGTTTTTTGTTGGACAACACTTTGAGCTTTTGGAAAATCTGGTTTATATTGTGATTAGCTGCTGCTAAGAGAAAATACAGTATGTAGCTCTGTTAGTATGGCAAGTTTCTCACATTTTCCATTGAGGCCAGTGAGCACAAACAGCAAAACGACACCCACATACTGAGCGTTCTGCCTCGCCATATTAGCCTGCTTTGTCTGCTCTGCAGATCTCCTAATCTCATGTAGTCAGATCTCTGAGCAAGATTACAGGTTTCCCGTCTGACGATTGCTACAGTGTGACGTAGTCGTGTCAGGAAGTAGGCACAGAGTTCACTGTCTTTGTTTTTATGTGCCATCTTTGAAGCTTTCTGCTCTGTTGTTGCTATGAGTGGGCGTGTACCTCACAAACACGCATGCCTGTTCAAGCTGTCTGACTGGCTGTTGCCTGCGCCCCAAGCTTATTTTGGTGTGATTGGCTGTTTGTGTTCCAAGGTTGAAATAAACAGCCTGTAAGAACATTTGATCAAAAACAAAGGTTATTGCTATTGTGGCAATTTTTTTTTGTGCTGATTATTAAGATTGCTTTATGGCCCAGCTCTACCTTGTACACTTAAATCTGAATTTCTGTGATTCAGGTGACCCCGACTAACATTTGTGGAGATGTTTTCTACAAAAAATCAACAAACAGTGCACTAAACTTCAATGTCATCAAGGGACAAAACGTAGAGCCGGCTGGCCTTGAAGATCTGAATAGTGTTTGAGCTATTACAATAAGCTTACAATAAGCACTGCACTGTAGTTAGGTGCCAACCAGAAAATTACAGAATTGCTATCTGTAAGACCATCCCGGGCATTGTCACTGTATCCACAAACTCAATCATTCAGTGGCAACGCTGCAGAAACCATTTGTTTCTTTAAAAAATTATCAAGCAGGTTTGCCTCCTTTCTTTCTTGTTTGGGAGTTAGATTTGTTTGTGTTCAGATCTAACTGTCCAATTTGGGGAAAATATGTATTTTTGAAGTTCCCTTACTCCCCCATGTTTTTCTTATCCAACACATCTGTCTCGCTTTTCTGTTGAGTTAGGATGGTAGTGTATCCTTTTGAGCCATTATGAAGTAATGAAATGCCTCCCTTTTAGTTCGATCCAGTGGGGGTTTTGTCACCATTTTTAACATTTGTAGTCAGAAAGCACTACTCTGAGTTGAAGATGTCACTAACAATACTTCCTGGCGTAGAATTAGTCACTCAGGAGTTAGGGTACTGCTGGTGTTGTGCCAATTAGCAAGTCCCTGCATGACTCTCTCTTTTCCTCTCCTTCTTTCTTTGCACCTCTTTACATCACCACATCTATCCCCATTATGCTGAATCCTCCCCCCTCTCTCTCTCTCTCTTTCTCTCTCATTCTCTTTCAGAGTCTTTCTGCCTCTCTCTCTCTCTCTCTCTGTCTCCAAAGCTTTAGCCTCCTTGCTGCCTTGGGGGCTCAGAAATTTTTGGACAGAAATAACCAAGGCAGGTAAAGTTCTCTCTGTGCCTCAGAGATTGAGGAACCAAGGCACTCCTCTCCTCTTTCCTTCTTGCTCTGTTTCCATCTCCATCTCTCTCTCTCTGTCTGGGCCGGGCTCCCCAGGCAGTGGAGTCCCTATGGGCCTCCGGTGTGATCTGTGGGTGTTTAACTGTTAATCCGTCAGAGTAATTCTATGGACAAACACTACTGCGATATATAATTCCCAGTCCATGACGAGAAAGGACGGAGAGGCCATGGGCCAGCCTGGAGACTGATGAGGCACACTAGCATAATTAAGGCCAGCACTTCCCTGGGGATGGGCCTGCATCATCCCTCTTTTGTTTCACTGTTCCTCTCTCTCTCTCTCTCTCTGTGTGTGTCTCTCTCTCTGTCTCTCTCTTTCTCCCTCTCTTTCCTCTTACTTCTCCTTGTTTTAATCTTCCTTGCCATTTTATTTGGTCTCTGGTGGTAGCAGATGAAAAGTACTTTATCCCTTTTCTCCTGCTTACACTGCAAATAATGACCCATGTTGGGGAAAGGGGGGGGGGTAACGAGATAGATGAGGAAAAGAAAAAAAAGCTGTATCTATTAACTGCGTGATAGTATTCATAGTGTTTGGTTGATGTGCTGGTTTGAAATTCATCAAGGTATTAAGGGGTATTTATTGTTCCCCTCCTCACCGCTAAACTAATTGCGTGTTTAATTGTTTTTTTCAAACAATGATGGAGATTTTCCCAGGGACCCTGAGCTAGCTAAGGCCACTTCTTTCCACATAATGGCTGTCAATTCTGCATTTAATGTTCATCCAGTTGAGGATTAGCCTAGAGTGGGAAGACGGAAACCAAATCATTATATCACTTTTACTGCAAAATCAATACAAATTTTAGCATATTCTAACAGAGTGGGTGTCTTCTTTTAGAACACTTTTAAAACACCATATTATAGACCTGTGATAGAGTCTTTTGTCAAAGTTAATTGTGCCCTGTTGCTGTAATTTTATTTTAGTTTTCTACTAATTGTATTCCTTCTTTTCCTGCTTTTCCTTTCCATCAGAAAAAAATATAAAATATTATAGATTTGTTATGAAGTGCTTTTGTTTATTATGTCCGTTTATTATGACCTTTTGCTGTATATTTATTTTTATTTTTTCACATTATTTTTTTTTTCTTCATGCCTATTTTGTTCTGCTGTCATTTCCATTTTATTTTATCAATTCATTTCTTGTTATACATACATAAATACACAAAACTATGGAATTAGATAGAGTTTTGATGTGAAACAAGCATTAAGCACAGTGTGGCTACTATCCATGCTGTTATCCTTGTTAAATGTGACCTGTGTTAGCAGTGGGAGCTGTAGCTTTGTTAGCAGCGGCAAGTGACAGCTCTGGTGGTGGAGGTGGTTGTTACTGCTGATCTAGCTGTGAAGCGCAGTGCCATGTCTCCAGGCAAGCTGGAAGATACCATCATGTGCACACACACACACACACACATACACACACATACCACACACACGACTTAAATAGTCTAGATGTAGAGGGAGATCTAGACAGGAGAGAGATTGGAAAATAGACAGAGTCGTCCTTTCCTCCCTCACACCTGAGAGTCCCGTGGGCTGTGTATAAGAGCACTTTTCTATAACTCTCTCCATCAAAATCTCCTCCTCCTCCTCCTATTGCTCCTTCTTGTCTTTCTCCTCTCTCTGCAGGCGATTGGTTTGATCTCTGATCCCTGTAGTCCTGCCACTCTCCTCTCTTCCCCCAAACCAAATGCTATTGTTGTCTCAACCTACATGGATCTGCACTTCACAAAACAAAAGAAAACAGAGCAGCTCCTATGACAAAAATACACCGCTATGATATGTTAGCATTATATCTAACTCGGGCCCACTCTAAATCTCACCCAACACTTTCTAAAGCATTAAAAGGATTTGCTATTTCTTCAGCTTTGTGCTCCCCAGCGCGCACACAGACCATTTCCTTTGTCGGCGCAGCTGTCTTGAAACAGTAATTCCCAGCAGAGGTGTAAGGAGAGAGAGGGCGGAAAATAAAAAAAGCCATCACCTTATAAAGAAATGCATCAATTTGTACTACTTTGAAATCATTGGTAGCAAATAGCCTTGCCCCGTAGCTACCTCCTACCGCAGATTGCAGTGGTTCAGTGAAGTGCCGCGGCTTTCTGTGAAACACAACACAGCACATTCACACGATGGAATGAGGCATGACTGATGTTATTAAATTTTTTTAGCCGCAAAATACTCTCTTGTGGTCAGATAATAAACCCGTAAACAATTTTATCTTTCTGGATCCACTGAGTTTCTGGTTTTACAGACGAGGATTTACTTGAGGGTTAGTCAGCTTGGACTTAGAATTCCCAGTGAGAAATGTGATTGGCTCCACAGAAAAAAAAATATATCTGGCTGATTTGAAAAATCTTGTCAATCCACATAACAATTACAGTTTTCAGTAGGGATCCATGAAGTAACTTATCCTCATGGACTGTGTTTTTCCCTTTAAAAAGTGTCAAAGAAACATGTGCTTACAGATCAGAAACCTGTGCATTCAATCCATTTATTTATGCACAGAAGCAGCCTGGCCTATTTGCCATCGCTGCCCCTGAGACAAACACAAATAATTGTGCTTCTGTGTGAAAATGCCATCAGTCCTTTGGTTGAGCTCCTCCATCTTTGATAGGAAAGCATTATGCTGTAAAAACAGCAGCATGTTTCCAGCCTGAGCCCAGGTTCTCAAGGGGGAGAGCAGCAGCAGTTGTTGTTTAAGAGCTTCATTCATTCTAGCTTAGCGAAAAAACATCAAGGCATATGGCGGCTTGATGTAGTTAGCTTGTAAAATGATTTCAAAAACTGCATTTGGATGAAGATAACAAAGTAACCAAGCAATTAAATCGAGTATGGTCAATTTGAAGCACCTGATAGCACTGATCCAGCTGTGGTGGAACATCTGGTGAAGGATTCGCAGATTAGCAAGGGGAAAGAGCAGTGGATTCCACGCTCTGTCACAGAACTGCAACAGAACTAAACTAAGATGATCACAATGATCTTTCAATAATGTTCAAGTTTGTGTGCTTCGCTTGCAATGCAAAACTCTTAATCAAAGGCACATTTAAAGCTGAACTAAAAAGATAAGTAAAAGGTGCCTGATGTGTGTGTGTGTGTGTGTGTGTGTGTGTGGTGGTGGTGGTGGGGGGTGATGGGGGGTGGAAGATACATCATGATATGCCACCTGGCAAATGAAAAAGGGCGCTTGCTTTCCCTGAT
>OMKZ01014107.1:25927-39270 GCA_900302535.1 Neoniphon sammara
GGTGAAATGGACAGATGAGGAGCTGCCGATGAAACAATAGGACAAAGGGGAGATGGGTTCCACCAACAAATCGACAAAATGCCACAGCCAAGCAAAATGCAGCGTGCACCACCGGGCAAGGGGAGATGCAGGAGAACAAATTAAACTCGGCTGGCTTTAGAGAAACACGTGAGCAATTTAAGTGGGAAAAAAAGTCTCTTTTAAGATAGCGCTGCCCGCTCCTTTTTACTTTTCTCTCTCCCCTGAGTTTTAATTTTAATCAAGTCCTTACCAGACCGACCACCACACCTTACAAAATGACTCATACTCACACACATACTCACACTTAGACCAGTGTTAATGAACTGGAAACGGGAGAAAAGTCTAGCTTAAGTGGGTGTGATGAAAACTAGGGGAGAAAAAAAATTCTATTGTACTGATACATTTGCTGATACACCAACCTGGACACATTTTTAGTAATGTTTCTATTGTTAAACCACTATCTCTGTTGGCCAAAACTAAAGAAAAAAATTGGATGGTGCCTAAAATATTGCCTGCCAAATATCCGGAGAGTATAAATAGGACTTCTAATTATAGCCTGTTTGTATTCATCCTATTCTATGAATGTGGAAATAGAGCTTTTTGGTGATCCCTGGAAAAATAAGTGATGTCTGTTTTCAAGCAGCATGGTCAGTTTATTCTCTGGTCAAGCATAGGTCAACTGTCTCAGTTTACACACTGTTTCAACAGCTGTCATTACTTTGTTGTTTGTCGCTGCCTTAAGCACACACTCACATTTATTTCACTAAATGTATCAGAGATCCTGCAAAGCTATAATTTATTTTACTATAATCTTATTACTTTGACATTTGTAAATCTCATAAATGTCCAGACTTTAATACCAAAGGTTACAGTGGCCGGATTTTCACTGCTGGCTGAAATGTCATTTTTTTCACTCTGTGTATGTAGCACATTATTGTCACATGTAATCTTTTAAAACACAGACAAGCAAATCTGATTATTTCATGTTGGATTGCAATAAAGAGATGATATCTGTGTCATATAGCATAGATGACAGGAGAACAGATATGCAGTAGAAAATCCAGCCTATTGCTTTGCTCTCAGTATAGTAGATTTTGCGGTCTTCATTTGCCCTTGGAGAAACCAAGGGCAAACACCCGACCACAGTGTGTCTAGGCTGGAGACAGCTGAACCCAAGACCAGGGTCAAACCCTGGCAGGTGGTGGTGCGCAGTATCATGCTGAAACACATCATCTCTCCGCTGAGCCATCAGGTAGATTAGCACAACAATCTGTTTGGTTCAACTTTGATGTTGATGCACCATGCTTAAAAGGTTCACAATTACAGGTTTATTTATAAGCAACAACATGTAATTTTTGAAAATCAAGACTCTCTCCATATTCATGCATACTTGTTACAAGAGGCAATGTTTCCCTATGAGGCACAGTTCTACAATGAGAAACTTGGTCAAGAGATGATATTTTTCCAACAATCAATCATTTACATTCACAATTTCTACAACATCAGTCATACATACTTTAGCTTATAGTGATAATTTTCACAGGTGTTGGTCTACAACAGAATTGTGTTAGAACAAAAGAAAGAAAGAAAGAAAGAAAATTAATTGATTCATTTTAAATTTATTTATTTATTTGTTTGTTTATTCATGCATGAATGAAGTACTATGGTTTCTTGTCAAGCACATAAGAATGAGTTAATTAGATTATATTTAATTATAATATTTACTGATATGTAAACAGTTATTGCAATGAAATATCAAATCAAATCAATCCCAACAGCTGACTTTTTTTGTTTGTTTGTTTGTTTTGTTTTGTTTTATTTTGAGCTGTTTTGTAAGTCAACCACTGGTTTATCACTGGTTGAAGACCTCCAGTTGCAGGGCTGTTGTATTAATGGGAAACACAGAGCGTTCAACGCCCGCTGCCTCCAGCCCATCCACAAGAAGGGGATTGTAAGACTATATGGTGAAAGCTCTTGGTTTTGGAGTTTCCATTATAGGTAGGATTATACCCTATAGTGAGCAATGGAGAGAACATGATGTGGCTTTCCCCTTTGATCCCTGAGATTACACATATGGAGCACATGCTTGGATGCCTGCTGTGCGCCTTCAACTGAGCAGAACAAAGAATTATTTCATGTGCATAAGAAAATGACCATTCTACCCAATTCTGTCTACAGAGACTTTCCATTTTTCATAATGGACTCTCAGAGTGTCACGGCAAAAGACATACACTGATCAGTTTTATAAAATTATTTGTGTAATTGCAAAGTTCCAAAAGTCCTGGAAATAAAGTAGTCCTGAAAGTAAACATGACATCTTTAGTGTTTTGTTTGTCTTCACAAAGACTTTTCAAGTCCGATGCCTGAGTTCCTATAAAGACAGTTACCTGAGACAGCATATTAGAGCCTTTTCCACCCACTCCCCTCCAAAAGAAGTCCTCCTGCTCCAAAAATTTTCCATGGGCTCCATAATCTATACTTCCACCTGCAGATTCCAGCAATAAACTTCCTCTATTCACATTTCCTAATTCAACCAGTCCCCAGTCCATTTCTCTTTCTTGTATATATAGTCCATTTGGATTTAGCCATTTGTAAATAGTTGTCCTCATTTTACATGTGTGTCTTGCCATTTGTGTTTTAGTAATGAAGTGTGTGTAATCTGCATCAGTTGTCCCAGTGACTTTGCTTGCAAGTCAGTCCCTAAACTAATGAAGAACCGCCTGCCTCACATAACGTTAGACTAACGAGTTGATGGCCATAATAAGCATTAAGGCACTATTCCCAATCTTAAACTACCTTTCTTGACTGGCCAGCAGGAAAGGGAGCCTTTTCCCAATAGAGTCTCAAAAAAATTATCACAATGGGCAAGTGATTCATTTTATGAGTGATATATAATATGATAATTCAACATTATTGTGCTTCAATTTCTACAATTAAATGAAATTACACTAAGCTAAACTAAACTAAACTAAAATAACTACGACTATATTTATCGCTATCTCTGAAACACAGGAGAAAATACAACAGGAGGCTCAGGTCAAAATTCAGTCCTGGCTGAAGTCTTCATGGATGGCCACAGAATACATAAACTGTGACTGAGGGAAAGAGCTGGTAGAGAATATACAGCTTCTGCTGCAGCAGGTGGCCAGTAAATATCAAAACAAGTAAGTCTCACCAACCCAGGAAATGAGATCAAGCTCAGCCCAGAGGTGTCCTGGCAGCATTAAACCAACCACCACTACCTTATGTCTGGCTGAGCTAAAAAGGCCTTTTAGAGGATCAACACGTATCCATATTAACCTATAATCATACAAGCACTGAGACCACATTAAAGGAAAAAATCCACTCTAAAATTTTGTAACACTGATAAAATAAAAAATGGTGAGGTATCCTGCATTCCTGGAGCGTTTTCCAGTTTGTTAATGTCTTATTCCCACAGATAACCAGCCAAATGAGGACATCATGACATCATGTTGAGATATTTCTAGCACAGCTACAATAGAGTTTAATAGGAGAATGGTAAATGTCAGGTTTTGATATTAATCCCACAGAGCAGGGGAGCAAGGGCTTATTTCTAGACTCATCATTTGCAACATTTAACAATTATACAAAGAGACATCCGTCATAGAGGAATACCAGTTTCTCCACTGACAGTAGTTTCAAAAGTCCATAATGCAGCACAGCCGAAAGACATGTAGAACTTTAAGGAAAATTACTTTTTTATCGTTGTTTTTTTTCCTGCAGACTCTCACTCTGTTTCACTTACTTTCATAATCAGTATTGCTATCAAAATTGTCCTCTCTACCTTGATGGAAAAGCAACAGCTAAATACACCAAATCTAGACACATTCTCAGTATTCAAAAGACATTCCAGGAATTAATTAAAAAAAAAAAAAAAAACTCACTAATGAAAGTGAAAGTAGACAGATTGATGGAAAGTGGATTCTTCACAAAATAACTCCTGGAATGCACTGAACATCATAAATTGCCGATACATAACATCATAAATGTATTTAAGAGTGAAATTTTCCTTGAGGCCTTGTGTGAGCTTTTGTGATGGTTGTAGATAACGCCACATAGCCAACATTGTGCTTTCCTGTCAAGAGAAAGAGGAAGATAAACAAGTCCCAGGCCAGGCTGGTAGAAACAGTGCAAACAAATCAGGAAGGAACTCTGCACTCCACAGGGCAAGTCTGTACAAAATTATTCCAATGTCTAGACACAGTACAGTGTCAGTGCTTAGAATTCACAGTGACTTCTTGTTGTCAAAAACACATTTATTGTATAATTTCACTTTGACAAGGGCATAGATAAAATTCACAATATTTATAACAAATGCCATAGAGGACATGCATTTTGCTTCACTCATTGTGGCTTTGCTGACAGGATGCTGCTTCGGAGCTGAAAACAAGCAAGTCCAGGCCATAGTTATTTGTTTTGCTGTAAGGGGTTTTGTTTTTAATTATTAAACATCATAGAAAGTGCCTTTTATTTTCACGGACCTCTTTTTTAACAAAAACTTGTTAGAAAAGAGTAAAACATAACTTCAATTACTCTTGACACTTTTATGTTTTTGTAATGTTTCACCAATAAAATCAATTTATTCTACCCTCACCTTTCTTCCTTACTTTTCATGTCAGCACTTTTGAAAAGAATTGCAAGAAATATATTTATATGCATGGTTAAAATATATATATATATATTTTAAATGGTGTCACTTGTTGAAGCACATTAATATGATAGAACTTTGCATCTCTATAAAAATCATTCATGTCATGCTCATTTACCATTTCCTCTGTATGCTTATTTGTCTGTTTATTCAGCCTGTGTAGGCTGAAGAAACTCCAGTAGTAACACAAAATCAAGCCCACACTCATATTGCTCTTTCACGCCATTTTTATTACGCAGGGGAGCAAAAGATAATCAGCACAGGCGTTTTGGCTATGCCTTCAGCGTACTACAACTATATAGAATTCAGAGCCTCTGAATCTGAGCCTATGAATAAGGCAAAGCCAAAACATCACCCTGTGCTGATTATCTTTTGCTCCCCTGCGTAATAAGTGATGTGAAACAGCACTGTGAGTGTGGGCTTGATTTTGTGTTAAAACTTTGTCCCTCGGCTAGAGGGGTCACGTAAATATCTTCGTGCTTTATGCTATCTTCCTCGCTGTGACATTGAGGTATAAACTTTAATTCACACACACAATCTTAACTATTCTCACAAGCACATTCAAGCTCAGTCACGACTGCTTCTCAAACCTCACACTAGATCTCACCAGTCAGCACATTCATAAAACATAACATTCCTTTTTTTTTGTTTGTTTCTTTTCCTTGGGTTGTCTGTATTGAATCCACTACCTGGAGGTCACAGTGGTGCGTTTCTTTGTCTACCTTGCCCATCTTTCTCTTATAATTTCAATGTATCGGTCTCCCTACCTCTCCAGTTGTCAGTCTTCCTGTCTGTCCATCCGTGTCTCTCTGTGTCTAGATCCTCTTCCCCACCTCTTCTGTCGACATCTCACATTCATTACCGCGCGGCCTTGGCTCAGCCTGCTCTCTTCCCTTCTGTGGTGCTCAATTACTCTGTCTTCCTGGGGCAAGCACTGGTGTCAAGCTACTGTAATGACTTTCTGATTATCTGTCTTTACGTGATGAATGAGATGGAAATGTACCACCACGGCCAAACAGGGGGCTGGCGCGGTGCCAAGCTGCCACACCATAGTCAGGGTGGATGGGAGCAGGGAGGGGTAAGTGACAATACAAATAATATTGGATTGTAATACAGATGCAATTGCAATCTGTGTCAGTGCGACTAAAGCGGTCGTGCTCAACTCTGGTTTGTGTTGTATTGGCTGTGATGAATTATCTTGTTTATTTTATGTCTTGTTTTTCATTAATTTAAAATTCATATGGAAGAGAAGGTTTCAAAGCCAGCCGGTGTCTAATTGATCAGCCAAACTGCGAGGGAGAGATGAAAAGCAGTCGGTGTTTGGCTCAGAAGGACTCGTCATGATTGAAATAAAGTCTGTGTCACAACGCAGCGAGACGTGGACTTAACCTCCGCTTGGGTGAACGTGCTCTGTATGAGGAGATAACTTTGAGGACTCACCCTTAGTCATAAAAACAACTCCATCAAGGACAAAATGATGCTCCATTTCAGCATCTTAATCTACAGGGCTTGCATCATGTAAAGTGATTGTTGATGCTTGACTTTGACCTTCTAAAACACTCCTATTGATTTTCTCCCTTTCTTCCAGATGAGTGTTGATGCCTGTTCAGCTACTAATGTGCTGGAGGTGAAAAATGAGGTTGACGTAGACACGGTTAACCATAATGCCAAGGCGGATGCCACCCGATAGCAGCCAGACACCTGAGAGAGCAGGCCCAGGTCCAGCTCACCACTCACCCCCTCTCCACTTCTATTATTCATCCCTCTTTCAAATGCCTTTTATGCTGCTCAATTACCCCTCCAGCGGCCCAGTGTGGACACTGTAATGACATTCTGATTATCAGTCTGTAAATGAGAAATGAAATGAGTGTGTGATGCCGTGCCAGGGGAAGAATGGAGCAGCTAGAAGCCTTTCAAAAATGGAGGCAGGGGAGGAGGGAAAAAGGTTGGAGTGAGGAGAAAGGGAGGGATGAGTGCAGCACTCTGGTGAGCATCGACAAGATGTTAAAAAGAGGAAACATTTTGTGACACACTGCAAATGTATGAAATTACACTTTAGAATTTAATTGCCCCTTATTCAAGACATTAATGTGAGCTTTTACCGTACGGGGGATCCTTTATGTTTTCAAACAATTAGTCTGATAGAAAGGAGTCCTGTTGCAATTGAAAATATGTCCAATCTTCTCAAAGAGAGCTTGAATCGCAGATATCCTTTTTAAATGTTGAATAGGATTGTACAGGAAAAAAAGAAAAAAGAAAAAAAGAAATTCCAGTTTAAAACCATTATTGTTTGGCAGTGCTTGCAACTTCAAAGTCACACTTTACTGACAGGGCTCTTTAAATATTGCATAAAAAAGACAAATGCCTGGTAAAAGAAAATACCACCACCATGAGATAAGACATTGTTGAAACAAATTTACCACTCCAAAAAAGGAGACACTGTCAGAGTTTACTCAGCCAATCTGTAAATGAGAATCTGCACACCACACTGTACCTCAACTATGACTGCCAGTGAGTTTAATGAAAAATAAATGTTGATTCAAGTCAGTCATAGTGAAGGATCCTTTGACAAACATTGCGCACAGTATGTGATACAATGTTTAAAGTGTAATTTTCAAAGTCCCTGTCCCTCTCTTCTGTGTGAAATGACACTGATACCTGTCTCCTCCTAGCTCAACCATCTATAAAGTTGTCAGTCATCTCCGCCTTTTCTATGTAGCTCCATACAGCGCCTTTCATTCGCAATTACCCAAAGTTGTTCTTGTCCAGGTTTACCAGGCCATAACGTGTAACTCTGGGCCTTATGTACTCACTGGATCTGCAGTCTAAGTGGCCTACTAATCTACAGTAGCTTAGCCCCAGAGAGTCTCTCTCATTCCAGCCCAATCAACAGAGATGCTCTGCAGCCCCAGACTGCTGTTTAATAGGATCTTAACATCCTGATCAATCACCTTAATTGATATTTTTTAGGCATTAATGCTCTCAAACTCTAACAGATGTAATTGTCAGATAGGGAGTGGGATCCCCATTGGCAGTAATTGGGCCATTATGGATGCAGGCATGAGTGAGAGCTTTAGAATGCCAATGACATGGGAGATAGATAGAGGCAGGGCCTTGGTGGGTAGATCTGTATATCACTCATGCTTGGGCACCAGAGAAACTTCTGCTAAAAGGCTGGTCTAAATTAGCTGGGGATGCACTTAGATGTGATTTTAACAATCCTGTGTGTGTGTATGTGTTTGTGTGTCTGTGTGTGTCTGTGTGTGGCTGCATAAGCGTGCATGTGCATGCATGTGTGAGTAAATGTGTAAATGTGTAAATGTGTGCATGTATTTCCCCTCTTCTGTGCCAAAGTGTCAGCCCAATAGCTCCTGGTGTGTCGGTGGCAATGATGCCATATGGCGTCGTGTGTTGACTGCACTTTGCGTTGTGTGTTGTGCCATTAGAGCTAGGGAGCCGAGGAGTGACTTTGGCATCTTCATTAATCCTGGCTAACTCCTGTGTGCCAGGGAGCCCGGTTCCACCGTACCACAGCCTGCTGATGCTAGCACAATGTCACAGCTCACTCAGTCACTGCTCCTTCCCCCTTCAGTGCACAGTAGGCAGGAAGGGACCAATTGTTTGCAAAATACCTTTCATTTCTCCATTGGCTGGGAACATTTGAAGTGAATTTGTGTGAATTACTGCCATAGCTCAGTTTATGATGAGAAATTTCCGTAAGTGCACTTTGAAGATGCCTCTTATTCAAGCTTGGCAGAAGTAAAGCATTGAAGAGGATTGCAGAGGATAAATAATAAAAATAAACCGACGTCACACAATGTTTTATTCTGTTTAAATACTTTTTGCTTTTCTCCTTAAGAATGCAAACTATTAAAGGTATATGTTTTCCTGGTCAAAGTCAGCCTTAGAGAAGAATATTGTGAAGCCTGACATTCACACACATGAAAATGGCAGTGTCTATTACTGAATCAAGTTAAGAGCAGTGAAGCTGTTACTGGTGAATGCTGTGTGAACATTTCCACCCCAAGTGGCGTGTTTTGTTGCTACAGAAGCCTGATTCAGTGTGTAGTTGTTAATGGGCACATTAGTGAGGGGGAGAGGTGTGAGAGGAGATGTGGAAGCGTCCAAGGTTGTAGTGCACTTTCTTTGCATATGTTAACTGTACGGTCTGGGTGTGATGAGGCGTTCTTCAAGGTGCACAAACAAACTCTAATTACAGTCAGCTATAGCATCATTTCACATAAGAATCTCTCCCTCTTTCATGCCCTCATCACCTACAGCTATATTTACCTTGCTCTCTACACAAGTATTATTAGTGTATATTATATAGCTGCTATACAGCTAGCCCCATTACATGTTGACTGTGCTGTTATAGATAGCTACCACAATTTTATAACATCAGTCACTTGTTAGCTAACATCAAAATTCCATCCATTGTAGCAACTGCAAACATTACATGTTATTATGTGCTAAATAAAAGGGTGGGCAAACTGTAACTCATCTTAGCTGCTGCATTATTGGCCCAATACGGCAGGGATATCAGAATCAGAATCAGAATACTTTATTGATCCCCATGGAGAAGTTGAGTGAGACATAGACAAAGAAGGCCTACACTTAACTATTAACTATTAACCATCAATGATTAGGCCTACTTTTTATGACATAGCAATGTTTTGTTCACACCAGAATCATAAGGCTCCAGTAGAATTATTTGAGAACTTTAACTTTATTCCATAGTTAATTCACCTTGGTACAGCTAATGGCTAAACTTTATGCACTACTCTTAAGTGGTTTCTCTGGCGGTGTATCCATCAATTCCATGCTGTCACTGTCTTTCCAATGCTCCCCACCCATCCTATTCCCTATCCCTGGCCTGTCCACAAGGCAGTTGTGCCCAACCACTCTATTTTTTGGATTACCCGATGAAGCAACTTCATTCAAATTTGAATTTCACTGCCAACACCTCTCTCTATTAAACACTCTCCCCTTCCACAAAGTGATAGGAAATGTTTTTGGGGATCCATCAGGATGCATTTGCATTCAAACTACAAAAGCTATCTGGCCTGACGTGCCCCTGACCACCTCCAAAGGTGGTTTGAGTGATCAGATCACAATGCATCATCAAGACACATTGGACCCAACTAATGCCACTACTTGGTACTGTCAAACTGTGTGTCAGATCACCAGACACATTTTAAAAGCAAGTATGAATGGGTTTTTTAGGGGCAAAATACAATTTAAAGAGCTATTAAAACACAAAATGATAGAAGCATGTATCTAAAGATATGCAGTTATGGGGAGAACCATGCAAAGTCATTTGCACAGTGCAGCAGAGCACACAGACATTATTTAGTAGCATATAAAGATAGCAAAGGCATGGACAGACAAAGGGAGACAGTTTTATTTTAGAAAGGTTAAGACAGACGGAGCAGCCCTACTTTAGTGCTGGCATATTTGGTCACAATCTGTCAACACTTAAGAAAAATCTGAACTTTTTGCAGAGTAAAACAGAGACTCTCTCAGATCTATTTAATGCTTAATTAATGGATCTAATGATGCAATGAAACTACCACTAAGTTTCTCTTTGAGGTGCCAAGTATTGATTGAGGGGGCGGGGACAATTCTCAACATGAGATATACAAACAGTAATAATACAAATCCCCATCACATTATCTCATTGTTTTTGTTGTTTTTTTTCCCCCTTTATGCATCTGTTCAGCTAACAAATGAGCCCACAAGAAACAACAGTACTGACAGTTTCCTTGTTGCAGTATTCAGGTCACAGTGTCTGGGAGTTAGATAGGCAGATCAGACTGTTGAAGTGCCGGAGGAGACTCCTCTGTCTGGAACGTCATTTTTAGCATGTGAGTGATTAATTTATGCCAGACAATAGTCAAACTAGTCTGTATATATTGTGTTTGTTGTCTGAAAACACTCTAAGCATGGATCAGTCTATCTACTGTATCCACCACTGCAAGGTTTGATTGCACAACGTCGATGGTGAAAGAGAGAGAGAGAGAGAAAAAAAAGTACTGCTATTTTTGGTAGGGGATATTTTCCTGGGGTGCCTTCACAAGATTGCTTTGAGCATATGAGACTTTTTTTTGCATGACTTTTCTCTTAGATGTTCTGTGACTGTGACTGTCAAATAGTTATTGTCATAAAACATGGATTGTCGCAGTTAAAAGAAAGAATAAAGTGAAAACCAGCTTTGCTCCTATTTTAGCAAATCATTCCCGTGAAAACTTGGTTTGCTTCCTGTGTCCTTGACGGTAACACTGCGGTACAAAACAGTAGGTTTTTGATCTGAAGCCTTCATGACGTCAGACACTTTTGTATTTGAATGTACACACGAGGGTATTTGTGAAGTTCTGTTTCTGATACTGTGGTCAAGTTGGCAGGGGTGGGGGTCAGAGAGTCCTGTCAGGCCCTTCTGGCACCATTGATTACTTTGTTAAATAGCTTATTCAAGGATTCTAAAGACACACAGACCCTCACTCTGGCTTCCCCATAGAGCTCAGTGCACAGAGAATAGAGACCAGCCAGGCGGGGAGGCAGGGAATGCAGCTAATGCATGTTTACACCTCTGCTGGACAGAGCTTTAAAGTGCGGTTCTATTGGTAATTGGTAAGGCTTTGACCTGATTGATCTAGACGAATGCTGTGCTTATTCCCTGCATTTTAGGCCAGCCTACACAGCTAATGATGGCCTGGGGCATTCTGGGGGATTTCACTGGGCAAACTACCCCCTTGGTAGGGAAAAAGGCTGTCAGATCTGATTGAAGAGCAGCTTTTTCCCCCTTCCCATGGGTGCATTCTATGGACTTTACCTAGAGGAAATATCCCTCCCTTATCTTGTGTCTTGTGTTCATGTTAACTGGCACACCACCTCCCCTCCCTCCAACAAGCACACACATACACACACATTAAGAGGGGTGTTTGAATCCCTTTATTTATAGTGACAGGATGGACTTATCCCTAATGGGTATGTCATTATACAACTAAGCAGAAAGAGATAGAGGTGAGGTGAAGGGATACAAAGATGTGGCATGATAAAGAAAAGAACAAATTGGATACAGCTGACAAAATGAGTTGATTATATTGGGGAGTACTCTCCAAATCCAGAGGGTGTCCAGCTCTTTTGTGAGAAGTCTGCCAAAAAGGAAGCAGCCAAGAAAGAGAGGGGAACACACAATGGGCCTCATTCACTAATATTTGTGTAGAAATGTTCGGACTTTGTGCGCAGAATAAGTGCACAGAAATCACTGCTGGATTTATAACGTGCACAAAAGCCAATTTCCTTACCCCCCCCCCGTAAGAAAATGGTGTTGTACGTTCCTGAATCAGGATCATTCTAAATTGACAGCATGTCTGTCTTTTGCAGAGAGAAAGTATTGAAGTCTACTATTTACTGTTGCTGAAGTCAATAAAGAAGTAAAGAGAGTGCCAGAGAAGGCATACTTTTCCATTTAGCGTCTCCTCTGGAGTCACTGCTGTAAATACCACATTGTCGTACCTTCTTGGAGATTATTGTGAATCCTATATATATACCTGTTAATAGGCAGCGTTTCCCCTTAATGTATTTTATTTTCACATTGCTGAGAAAGTTAAATAAATAAATAAACTTTTGTCATTACAGTGTTTCTGATAAACGTCTGCCGCACACCACCATAATAAACAGGCACCAGAAATAAAAAATTTGCTAATGTGTAGATGTATAGGATTAATCTAATAATTCTCCATGGCTGTGGCAGGTGCACATCATGTAACCTTACCTGTCATCATGTAACCTTACCTGTCACAACAGACTACCACTGTCAACACTGAAAACAACACACTGTTGCCACTGCTGTGAGGACAATTAATGCATTTTTAACCCCACAACAGGCAGAGATAAATAAGAAAATAAGCCACCTCTCCACCTCTTGTTACAACTGAATTGTCAGGCTGTGGAAAACACTAGTTAACCAGTTGCATACGGCACGCAGCAAACTGATGGCACTAGAAATTAATGGGAGCAGCTGATCAATATAGGCCTTTAGCTAAAGACAAAAACATGATAATAATCAGTTAAGGAAATTAAAAGGTGTTACACTCCAGTACAGTCTACCATCAGCTGAAAGCAAGACCAGGACAATTTTAAAATATTAATGTTTTAATTATGTTTTTGATGATGATTAATTGATTATTACATCTTAGTAATATTGTAATCATTAAATATATTATGTAGCGGCAAATTAACATTTCTAAGTGTTGTATAATTTTAAGTCTGATCATTTTAAACTAATTGTGATTCCAATATACTATTCAGATTGAGTAAATTTGGCTATATAATTTTGTAAGATGTTGGGACGTTTTTACTTTCTGTGTATGCATGGTCTGAGGCAGTACTAAATTTGTTCAGAGTACGAACAAATTCAAATAAGACCATAATGATCAATCAGAGTTTTGTTTAAAACGTTCGTACAAAGAGTTGAAGCACAGATTTGTGCATACATAAAGGGAGACAAGACTTAAAGGGAAACAGAGTGGATGGTGTGCGTGTGTATGTGTGTGTGTGTGTGTGTGTATGTGTGTGTGTGTGTGTGTCTGTATACGCCTGTGCATATCTATCTATCTATCTATATATCTGTCTATCTATATACGTACGTGTG